>JAGKTI010011140.1:2245-27035 GCA_018397915.1 Birgus latro
ACACACACACACACACACACACACACACACACACACACACACAGTCATTTATTCTGAAGTCAGTGTAAGTTGTATGGTAATATATTCATAATCTATCACCCGACGTTATTATTAATTTTAATAGAATGTTGGACGGGCGAACAAGTCATTAGCCTGATTTATGAAGACGTTCCTGGAAAAAAAAATAAGTACTGACAGCGTTGCATAGCCTAATTAACCACGAGAAAACTACCTTCATGGAGGCTCCCGGGGTTGTATTTAGAAAAGATCCTAATTATAGAACATATTCCTTAATAAAGATCCCAATTCCCCTTTCGGTACCGTTCATGGTCAGGTGTAGTCAGACGGGAGGGTTAACCTGACTAGTAATCAAGGAGAATTGGTCCTACCTCATACCTATGGCTCATCGAAGATCATGAAAACTCAGTTGTGTATTCTAATTGTGGGAATGGGCCAGTTCCGTTAGGTGAAAACTGGCTAGGCTACAAATTTCAAGATGAATACGTCTGTTTCACTTATTTTTTTTTTATCGGGAGGTATTTTTTATCTGTCTATTTGTCTATTGCCAGACGCCCCAATCCCGCAAGGGGTAGCCACAAACAAATCGCCTCCATGTCGCTCTTTCCCCCGCCATTTCACTGCCCTGCTCCCAGCTCGCACCCCCCTCTCTCAAATACCTCTCCACTCCATCCCTCCATATATATAATTACTTTTAATATCTAATCAGGTTTGAGTATGAAATTATGAAGTGTATCGCAGAGGTCAAACATCTATCTTTCTATCAGTCTGTCTATATAAATACGCCCTTTAGACATGACATCCATAACTACACAGGAAAAATTAGGATAGATTAAATATTACGAAAAAAAAGCCTTCACCATGATCGCCATCTTTAATAAGCCACGAAATATTATCCATAAATTTCCGCTTTGCACAAAATCCCATTACTCTGTCAACGCGGATCATTACTGTCAACGCGGATATTTTCAAGAAGTTGGAAAAACATTCTTTTTTCGAGAATTTTTACATATTTTTTCTTCATATACTAAATTCATCTTTGCTTTTTTTCTCTCTCTTTTAGTGCCTTGCCAGCGCCATCATTCTCCCTGTTTTTTTTTTCGCTTAAGTTTTTCACTGTCACTCCACTCTCTTCGCTGTGATGGCGTCTTTTCAGATTTATTCTTCCTTATTTCCAGGCGAACTTATGCCTTTCAGGATGGACTTTTCGGGAGAGAGGTTAGATATACGCTTCACTAACACCTTATCTATTTCTGTGCTCTCTTAATAATAATAATAATAATAATAATAATAATAGCCAGATCTTTCCGAAACAGTGAAATTCTTGTACACATTTTCTTTCTTCTTTTAGCGTTCTCCCCAACACCGTCCTTCTTTCTGGATTTTTAGGCTTCATAATTTTCTCACGACAATCTTCTCATTCTCTAATTACAAACTGGACGATACTCCGCCCCATTCCTGGCTCTCATGTCCCTCGTTAACTCTAATTTTAATCAACTCTACACTCTCTCTCCCTCCCCAACATTCTTAACCTCTTGACGCATGTGACGTTCTGTACTGGCTTATTCTTTTTAACGTCCAGAGGATTTTGATCAGTGAAAGCTCTGTCTAACCCTCTAATCTGAAATGTCTCCCCTAAACTTAACAGAATCGTTTGGAGATAGGAAGAATGAAATAAAGTATACGTCATTCAATCCAGGAGATCAACATTGTAATGAATCAGCTGGTACATTTTCTCCGCTATTTTTCTGTAAGCATCTGTTTTCACTTCTTGCATTTCTCACCCTTCCACCCTTGTTTTCCATTTTTCTCTCAACCCTCTCATGGTCAGGACAACACTACTGCTGGTATTCTACTCTATCTGACGCCAGACGATTTTATGCAGCTGGTTGAGACACAGTAGCATTCTTATTTTCCCAGTCACTTGAATTATCTTCCCGTTCCTCGACTTACCAAACGTTGTAAATGTTCTCATTCACTAGAGTCTGTTCTCCTCTGCTTTCATTCCTTCCTTCCTTCCTCTCTTCGTTCCGTCTTTTCAGTTTCCTCTTATGTAGGTTTCTGCTCTTTCATTCTCTCAACTAAACTCTTTCTTCTCTTCCATTAACACCTTAAATGTACCCATACGCTATCATCTTTAAACACTTATTTTCACATCACCCTTTTCCCCGTCTCCTCTTGTGGTTCCGTGTTCCCTCTTGTGGTTCCGTGCTCCCATATTCCCCTAGCTCCCTTGCCTCCCTTCCCTTAATCCCATTCCAAGCTTTATCAAACGCCCTTTACCCTTTGCAATCCCTTTAAGGAGATTCTTTCCCTTCTCTACTCAGGTTCGACCCCCATTCCATTTTCAATATTTTATGCCCTGATCTAAACGTAATATAGTCGCCCCTTTTATCGTTTCTTAATTTTCTCTTTTTGAAGGCTTCGTCTCCAGAGCATTTTACATCATTAGTAATATTCAGCATTTTTTTTACTGGTGCTAATTTTGCTCTCAGATGTTCCCTTCCTCCTTTACTGAATTTAACACTTAGACTATGTGCTTTAAAATGTGTACATATTTTTGGAGATATTTTTTCTAAGTTTCTTTTTCCTTTTCCCCCTCTTGAATCCTCTCCTTCCTATATGATCTCATCTTTCATCCTATTTTTCCTCTACTCCCGTTCCCCATCCCCCCTCACAAAATAATAATAATAATAATAATAAATCCAGAATAAAATACCCCATTGTCCTTGTCCTGTCCTCCCCCTCTCTTCTTTACTTTTTCATTCTTCCCTTCTTTCCCGTTTAGCTTTCTTCCTATCCCAACCTCTCGACTTTCCATCACACTCGCCTCTTCCAACTCCTCTTCTTCCTCCTCCTCCTCCTCCTCTGTCATCACCCTTTCTCTCCTTTCTATGTGCCACTTACTTTTTTTTCCCCTCCCCACCCCCTTTCTTTTCCCCTGCTCCCTCCCCTTCACCACCAGTCCTCATCACTTTTCCCTCTCTTCATTACCAAACATCTTTTCTACTCCCACTATATTTATCTATTCCATTCCTCCGCTGCTCGTTCTTCCCTTCATTCCTCTCTCCTTTATTCCCTTCCATTGCACCATTCTCTGTTCTTCCTTTCATCCTTTCTCCATCACACTCCTCCACTTATTTCTCTTTTCCTCATCTTTTTTTTCACTACCCTCCTCTCTTCCCCACTTCCGTAATTCTCTCCGCCCGTCTCCTCCCGTCTCCTCCCCTACCCTTATCCCTCTCGACAATCAACCTCCCCAAAGCCGAAATGTAAATCAGCTTTTACTAAACGTTATGAATAAATACAAGGACTTCCATTCCCCTCCCTTCCTCACCCTACGCCTCCCCTCTTCTCGTTCACTTCTCCCCTCTTCTCTCTCCCACCATTTACATCTCCTTATCCTAATCCTTTTCTACACTGTATTTCTTTTTTCCTATCGTCTACAAGCATTCCGTTTCTCTTATCAGCATCTTGATATTCCTTTACTAATTTGCCTTTATCTTCAGTACATTCATCCCAGTGCTTACCTCCCGTCAAATTGCAAATATCCCCTCTCTTCAATATCGTTCTTTTTCTCCTGTTTATAAACTTTCTCTTTTCCACGTCTTTATTTCTCTGCATCCCCACATAACCTCGCCTCTACACTGACCCACTGTTTTCCTTTTTACCTTCTCTGCCTCCTTCCATTTTTTTTTCTCTCTGCCTTCATCCACTGTCTCATTACTCTGCCTTCCTTCTCGTCTTTTCCACCTCCTTACATTACTACCTTTTCTTCCTCACCCTCTTCCTCCTTTCCCTCACTTCCTTTTCCCCAGTATCCATCCTTTCCTTTCTTATCTCCCCTACCTTTCTCCTAAAATCTAAGTCTCCTTCACCTCTCATCCCTTTTCTTTTTCAATCGCACACTCCCTTATTTCTTCACCATCCTCCCTCATCTTTCCCTTTATACTTTCTCACTCCTCTCATCTCTTTTCCCCACTCTTCCCCGTCCTCTGCCTTTCCCCCACCTTTCCCCTCACTCCTACCCCTCTTTCTCTCGCTTTTTCTCCGCTCTCGCCCCTTCTTTCCCCTCCCCCCGAGTCAAAAGAACAAATCCCATTACGGGTCTATTATCTTCAAAGCGCACCCGGCAGATTCCTAGCGGCCACTTACTTGCCACTCTCAGGCCCGCATCACTGGGGAATGGCCAGACACGAATGGGAAAAGTAGGAACAGGGCAAATAGGGAGAAGGATGTAAAAAATGGGAATAACAGAAAATGGGGAGAAGGGAAGCAAAAGAAAATGGGGAGGGCAAGGAAAATGGGGATATGGGAAGCATTAAAAAAAAAAAAACGGAAATAGGAGACTGAAATGAAAAAACGGGAATTTAACAAAAAAAAAAAATACAGAAAGAAGCTTGGGAAATGGGGAAATAGTGAGCAGAAAAATGAGGAAAATTTTGATATGGAAAGAAGGAAAATACAAAAAAAAAAAAAAAAGGATGAAAATGTGAAACAATTCGATGTTTAGTAAAAATACGAAATACGAAAACATTTGCCTGAAGTACGCTAGGCCGGATTGCACGTACTAAGCAGCTATCACTCAAATTTATTATTAAAACGAGGGGGGGGGAATAACAAAAGCTACTCATCTGTAAGCCAGGTAGACTATATTAAAACTGTTAAATGAAAACCTGACTATTACGTACCTATTCTGGATGACCCCCAATGCAGGTCGAGTGACGTGTGAACTCAAGTTGTGACTCTAAACAACTTTTATTAATAACTTTTCCTTCCACAATCAATACTTTCTGAGATTTGAGTTTTCGACAAAGACAGACACACATATACACATTTCGTACAAAAGCAATGACCATCGATTTCGTCTACCTGGCTCAACAATGATGATACGATATAGAAAATGAGAAACTGAAAATAAAGCGAACAATAAGAAGAGGGAAATTAAAAAATAAAGGAAAGCCGGAGCGGAGAAACAGAAAAAAGTGGAAATAACTTATGGAAATTGGGGAGAATGGAAACAGCATTGTGGGAAATAGGAAAAGGGAAAATCAAGAGCAATGGTTAATGGAGATACGATAAGAACACGACTTTATAACATGAGGAAAACAGAAGACAGCAGTGAAATGCATAATGGAAGAGGGGAAATAGGGATAAGAAATAGAGGAGGGGGGAAACGGGGAATGGAACGCAAAAAAGGGAAACTGAAATGAGAGTGAGAATCTGAGGAAATAAAGGACGTAGGTAAACACTGAAGTAGAAAAAAGAAGGAAATGAATATGAAACAAGGAGACAGGAGAGAGGTGAAAAAAATAAAACCGGGAAAAACAGGAATGTAAATTAGGGATTAAGAGGGATTAGAAGATAAGCCAGACCGACAGAGAGAGAGAGACAAGGCAAAGAAAATACATGCGGTACCGAACACAGATTTGGGAAGTAACAAAACACGAGTCCGTACAGAAATTTAACCAAAGAAATGGGGGACAGAGATGACAAGGAGGGAGAAGGGAAATTAAGTAGACAGTGAGAATAAGGGAGTGGAAGGAAGATATGATAAAGGGGAAGATACTCGTAGAAAAAAAAAATAGTGATGCTATAAACAGAGGTGGAAAATTCTTAGATGAAATGAGTACAGAAAAGAATCGATGGAGATGATAGACTAAGAGGAAGAAGGTAAACAGTGAGAGTTATCTTGGCCATGAGAAGGTTTATGGTGACCTGTTAATACTCGGGATTCTATAACTCTGTCTCAGCTGAATAAAACCTTCTAATGACAGCTAGAATTAAATACTTGAGAGGACGCAATAAAGAGAAAGTCAGCAGATGGAAACTAAGGAAACAGATGATAAGTAGTTAATTAGAAGAGAGCAAGGGTTGGCAGGGGAATTGGGTGATTAGAAATACGAAGAAAGGAAGTGAGTAATTACAGAGAGCAAAATACGAGAAGAGATTGTGATAAACACCCGACAAGGAAACGGAAAAACAGAATGAAATATGGTGGGAAAAAGAAACCTGAGGTGATGGATGTAAAAAAATGAGAGAGAATTAATATGGAAAGAAGAACACAGAGAAATTAAAGATGAAAAGAGATATAAACTTAGGAAGATGAACGAACACGATAGAATGAAGAGGAGGAAATAAACTTATAACAAAGGGTAAATCATAATTAAAAAAAAAAAAAATAAGGGTAAAGATGGAAGAGAGAAGATTGTGATGTCTGGAAAATTACGAAAAACAAACGATGAAAACTGGAAAGATTGTGTGTGTGTGTGTGTGTGTGTGTGTGTGTGTGTGAGAGAGAGAGAGAGAGAGAGAGAGAGAGAGAGAGAGAGAGAGAGAGAGAAGAAGGGGATAGGTGTTAAGTGTAGAAAATAAATAATGATAAATTATGTACTTGAGATGAAAAATGTATTAGAGAAAGGGAGAAAATAACAAAAATAAAAACTAAACAGGCAGAAAAACAATAAGGAAAATGAAGAAAAGGGAGAAGGGGAAATGAGAACACACAAAGAGGTAATGCACGGTAATGAAAAATAATGATGTAGGCTTATACGATGAAGATTGGGGGGAAAGGCAGGAGCGAACAGAAGGGGATTCGTGAGATACAAAGAGTGGACACAATAATTAATACGAGAATGAGAAGGACAGAGGGTAAAAAATACAGATCAGAAAAATACAAAACAGCTGAAGATGGGGAAGAAGAAGATAAGGAAGTTGGAGGATACATGCAAAAAACTCATTATCACTTTGGAAATAGAATGAAAAGACAAGCAGGGAAGAGAAAGGGAGGAGGAAGGAAAAAGGGAGATGAAAATAATGAAGGAAAGGAAACGGAAAGGGGAAAAGACGGTGGAAAGGGAAGGGAAACAGAAGAGGCAGGAGAAAAGGAAGATGGAAAGAGACTGAGAAGAGAGGAGGGAAAAAAGAAGGGAAAAAATACGGTTTGGTATAATAACCTACGGGTCATGAACAACTGGGGATGGGAGGTGAAGAGGAAAGGGAGGAAAAGGTAAGGCATGGAGGAAAAGGAACACCAGGCAGGATGGAGGAAAGAGTGTAGGAAAGGGTGTGGGGGGGAGGGAAGTAAGAGAGATAAGGGAGACGAAGAGGGGAAGATGAAGGAGGGAGGAATGTGATGGAAGGGAGAAGAAGAGAGATATGAAGGAGGGAAACGTGTAGAGGAAGAGGGAAGCCAGGGGTTTTGAGAGAGAGAGAGAGAGAGAGAGGGGGGGGAAAAAGAAAATGAGAAAATATCAAACAGCTGAAAAGTAAATAAAATCATAGTATAGAGGGGTAGAAAAGTAGTTGCTTCGTAGAAAAGTGAATTTAAATCGAGGAAAAAAGAGTAGAAAGAGAGGAGAGGAGAGGAGTAAGCGAGGCAGTGAAAGGCAGGCAGGGAGAGTGAGTGTGGGAAGGCAGGAGGAAGGGGGGCGGGAGGGGAGGAGGGGGGTAACCGGAAACAGCCATTACAGAGGCACATGTGATGGATGCCCCCCTGTCCTGCCCTACCCTGTCCTACCCTGCCCTGCTTACCCTCTCCCCTGGGATCAGATTAACAAAAACAAACATACGATAATTTTCCTAACATAGGTACGAAAGGAAAAAGAAAGCGAGGCAAGGGAAAATTTTGCTCCCCATATTTTTCCCCATATTTTCCTTGTCTCTTCCGGCTAAAACAGTAATGATTTGCGACAGAGAATGAGTGCGCGTTTGTCTGTTAATCTCAGCCCTAGCCTATGCTCCCTTTCAATAACAGACCGACCGCCATCTCATTTGTCTCCCCCCCCCCTAGTCCATTACCTCACTCCCATCCCTCACCTTCAATCTCTGCTCATGCTAGAAATTTTAGGCTAAATGGAAATGCTACAGAAATGTGGATATTATTTTTTAAGCTCTGAATGCGATAGAGAGATGGCAATGCTTAACAACATTTTCATTATTAATTTCCCTCTTTCTTTTGTCCAATTAATTTCCTTTTTTATCAATGTACCTTTTTTTTTTACTGCCTTAGAACGCGGTATTTATAATCTAAGCTACTACAAACATCGACATGTGGCGCTCTGTAGCTAATGACCGTCTGTGTTTACCTGTTGACGCGATATGCATGTAAAACTGCATCTCTTTCTTTTCTACCTGGAAATGCAACAGTACACTGGGACCGTCGTCATAGACTTTACTTTAATCCGTGTTTAAGAGCGTTCACTTTTACTTATATTTTCGCTCGTTCAGTTACCATACATTTCACAACCAAATTAGAGTGGATAGTTTCGTAAAGGACTGCAAAACGAATTTATTGCTAAAAGTAGCTAATTAACTTATTTTATCCTTGTCACTGTCAAACAATTTTATTAAACTCAGTACACCCCCTTGTAGAAATTAATGCAAGCTACATTTAAACCAGCCAAGTATGAAAAACACAAGCTAAATTAAATCATCTGGATATATATTGTATATATCTCCTGGGAATGCGCCACAAACGAGCTGGCCACGCTTATTATCTGGGTCAAGTATATTGGTACAACTGTGACAGCTCTGAAATATTTACAGTAAAATGGCTGCCATTACACCAAATTAAACATAGCAAGTTATTAACACAGGATATCGATTCTTGCAGTGACATGGGGTGTGTCGTGCCACTTGTACGCAGAAGGATTGCCAGGCCTCAGGGAACGAACAATATTTTCTACCCCTAGAGTCCCGTACAGGAAAAAAAAAAAAAAATCCTTCAAAGGCACAGCTTACAATAGATACATTTGGTTAATTATTTTGACCAAGCAACAAATGTTCTTCACGTCTCACCACGATGACGCTTCTACTGAATGCCAGTTACTGTCAGACGAATTCATAGTTAACATCATGAAAAATCAGAATGAAAGGATGAGTCTCTAGCTTCATGGAGCGTTTCAGTACAGTGCTAAGTCTATGAATCTTTTGCTATATTCAGATTAATCCCAGACAATATTATTTACCTTTCGAAACAGGTACTCGTTGTGAAGAGGTAAAAAAATATATCACCGACACCTAGACACCGAAAATTCTCGAATCGTGTTGAAAAATTGCAAAAACAAAAACAAAAAATTATATTCCTTTTAACGGCACTCTGACCTTCACGTTGCTCGTTCATAATCACACGTGTTTTGGTTTGAGGTGATGATCTGTGAAAAATAATATTCTTGCCACGCTACGTTCTACTGTTCTGACTTGCTATTCGCGTGATGCATGAAAAACATTTAAGTGTGTGGGTGTGTGTTTAATCCGACAGTAATGGGATTCTCCTCACTTTAGAATTTGTCTTATAGGTCACATCTTTAGGACAACTCCAGACAATTATAGTCACCTTAGAATGAGTCACAGGAGTTAATTCCGCTACCATTAATAAGCCACCAAACTCCAGACATCTGCTGAGAGTGAGTCACAGATATCGAGAGTGTTAACGGAACCACTTTACCCTTCTGCTGCCACGCTTTGCTTAGTATCTCAGCCGAGGAGGTTGTGTTTTGGCCGGCGTTGGTTGGTTTCTTTGTGTCTGTTTGTCTGTCCGCCTGTTAACAACTTTACTCAAGAAGTTATGAACGGATTTTTATTAATTTTTTGGGGGAAAGGTGGGGCTTAGACCAAGAAAGAACTGATTGAATTTTGGGGCGGGCACTGGCGGAGGTATGCGCTCTCTGAGTGCAATCAATTTTTTATTGGTGCATTGCCCACCTTCTCACAAAATTTCATTGAAATTCATAGAGAACTTTTGGAAATATTGTGCGGGACACTCCGGATCGGAATCCGGATCCGTCCCCAAATATGATCCTCTCTTCCTTAGCCCATGGCCCACCCTTCCACACAGTTTCATCAAAATCCGTTCATAACTTCTTGAGTAATCTTGGATCCGGATCCGAGGATATAGGATCCGGATCCAGATCAGCCCCAAAATTTAATCAATTATTTCTTCGTCCATGGCCCATCTTTCCACAAAATTTCATTGAAATTCATTGGAGATATTATGCGGGATTCTCCGGATCCAGATGAGATCCGGCCCAAAATTTAACTGTTTCTTCCTTGCCTCATGGTCCAGCCTTCCACAAACTTCATCAGAATCCATTCATAACTTTTTGAGTAATCCTGCTAACAGACAGACAGACAAACAAACGACCCAGCTCGCGGTAAAACATAACTCCCTTGGCTGAGTTAACAACCAACATACTTCACATTTTAATGATGCGTCATCCACGTTGTTATTATGCTTTGGTAATAATGTTCTTTCCTCGTACATTAGATGACTAGGTTCATCTAATTTTTTTATCATGAGAGGTGAATGTTCGATAAATGTAGGCAAATTACTCGTAGATTTGCTTCATGTCCCTGAGCGTCTATCATTACAGAAGCTAACTCGTGATCGGGGACTTCTTGGAAATTCCTTTTCTTTTTATCTTTGCCTGCCATTATTCCTTCTTATTAGTCAGTATAATTAACCTCAAAAAAACACTGTCAAAGACCTCCCTGAAGGTGTTTTATTGATTCCATTTCCTAACTAAGTGTATCCTCCCTTCCATTTCCTGTGCACCTCCTCCCTTCCTTACCTCTCTTATCGTCATCAGCATCCCTTTTCCTATCTCTCCTTGCCCTCTTCTTATTCCTTTCATCCCTCTGACCAGTTCCTACCTTTTCACCTCATTCTTCTTTCCGTTTCCTTTTCCTCCTATCCCCCAGCCTCTTCTCACCTCTCACTTCGTCCTTCAGTATCTTTCATCGGCCAATTTAACATAACTCCTTAGTCCATCCTACACTCCTCCATTCCACCAAACTTCAATCTTGCCTACAGCCTTCCCCGTCCCTCCAACTCCTTCCTTCTTATCCACCCCTCTTCTTCCCTCCAACTTCTCCCCTCTTCTTCGCCCCTCCCTATTCTTCCCCTCTCTTTATCTTTTCCTCCTCCCCTTTCCAGCAACCCCTCCCCTTTTCCTTCCTTCCTTCTATCTTTTCCTCCTCCCCTCCTATCTCCTTCAATCACTCCTCGCCCCTCACTTGGACTGTGATGGTAGCATTTAATCTGCACATAACTAAAGCATCAACCTCAACGTCAGCTCCTCTCGGGTCTGTCATTACCCATATACAGGTTCACACTCCGCATACATGAATTCGTAAGTTCACACCAGAATCTTACATTAACAGTAAATTATGCAAACAGAAACTTTCCATAACATATACTCCCAAACCAACCAGAATCATAAATAACATAATAATCAGGCTTTCCACTAAACTACGGTTCATACAGCACGCCCACAAACCCATGCCATAACCAGAAAAAAAAACATCACCTATATAGAGTTCACTCACAAGCCACACACACCAGAAACACACCCACATCTACCAATCACCAACCCATATAGCTAGTAGGAGAAACACCTGTAGGCAGTTAACGCAATCCCTTATTATCGGCGTTTCATTATTTATCAGAATCGTAATAAAATTCGGCCAAAACGCTCATTACCAGGGAAATACAGATTTGTTTACCATCCCCCGGTCTGATTTATACAGTATTCATCACCCTGCTCACCAAAATGCTCCTTTTCCTTTGACTCAGCCAGTTCCTCACTTTTTCACTGTATCCTTTTTACTCTTTCTTGGCTCAAAAATACCATCTTTCAGTATCACCGCTAGAAATTGATGCTAGTCACGAAGAAACTCTATGGAAAGGATACAGAGCCACAGCATTGTCTTTTTCTGCCATATACTTTGTGAAATAAGTTGCAAAAGGACACAATTCCGGCAAAGTTAAGGTAAAACTATAGCTATACTTTTTCTACGACTAATTATTCTGCTCAGCTTAGGAGAAATCTTTAGCACTTTTAAATCATCAGAAACAATCTCCATTAGTCCCTCGATTCTGTGGCATAATCGTTTTTGGGTTAATCATGGTATTTGTAGACGATTCTCTCTCGTGGTATTTTCAGACGATTCTCTCAGTTCCAAAGAGATCATTTAGAGTAACGGAATTAGAATCAATCTCCATTAAGCCGTTCATAATCTAATCTCTCGGTCACAGCTGAATAAAATCGTCTGAGGGGAGCAAGATTAAATAAGAAATACGACATCAGATTGAAAAGTTAAGCTACACCTTTCAGTACTATGACGATCTTATATATAGCAACCGCAGTTATTTTATCAACCAAAGAGAGACCGCTTACCATAAATGATCTAAGAATTCATTGTCTCTTAGATGCTGGTCACCTCTGTCAAATTTCTTAATATATTCTACTTTTATAATATTAAATTCTGTTCCAAGTATAATCTCCCTTTCCTTAAAATCGACCAAAAAATACAACTTCCTTAAAAAGCTGTCAAAAATTATCGAACATTTTTTTTTAAATGTAAGTGTTAAAAAATAAAAGCGCGTCTAAGCAGTACCTAAAATGATTCTTTCCAACATCTCCACAATCTCTCTTGACCCTTTCAGCCCATAGACATCATTTAGATTTAATTCTTGCTGGTACCAGACGATTGTATTCAGCTTAAAGGAGAGCACCCTATCTGTCAAAGGTTAATAAATGGCGTGCGGTATTTAAGGCTACTCCAGTTATAAGTCTCTCATAAGCAGAATGAAACTGTTTAGAGATAGCGAGAATAGAAATAAAGAAAAAACATCGTACTGAATGAAGTTAGTCCCAAGTCTCCAATTTTCCGCAGCAGCAACACTAAATTTTTATATATGTGTACATTATTTTCACAGTCGCCTTTGATCACGCTAAAATAATAAATAAGTACTTAAATAAATAAATAAATACATATATCTTCTCTAGCGCACGACCCTAAACCGCTGATGTTCCCGACAGGTCCCTTAATTATCTTGGTTGGGGCAAGGAAAATATAAACTGCGTCAAACAGTATGGACGGTCCGTGAATCGAACGCTGGTTCTTCCAAATGAGACATGGATAGAAGGCAGATCACGAAAAAATGAACGATGCAGAGGAAGAAGACTCCAAGTTCTGCTTCAGTCATGAGGGAGATTAAAGCTTAGGATGGAGTTCCAGGATATGGCTTCAAGCAGGTCTAAAGAACACAGATTATCTTACTAATTCATCCCCGTGGCAAGGGGGTCTTTCGCCAGCCTGTAAGAGTCGTCCGATGGTAGCAAGCTTATAGTACGAAAAGTTGTCATCAATGTGAAGGGATAAATGTGACCAATTTCTCAACACAAAACTATTGGTGGGGAGTCACTTTCACAGAATAAAATAATCAGGCAACAGTAGACAGTAGAGTAAAATATAATCATCATCACAGCGAAGGGGTTAATGTCAGCGGGTACAAGAGATGGGAGAAGCCTCAACCATCGGCCAAGCTACAGCGGACGGGCGGGAGTCGGCACTAAAATTCCTCTGAAGGTTTAATCGAAAAAAATGGCGACCGCAACTCCAACACAACGAGGGAGCCGAGAGGAGCGGTAAAAGAGGAAGACAAGGGCATGGAGGGGGAGGAGGGAGGAGAGGGCTATGGAGGGAGGGGGAGAGGGGTTGCGGAGGAAGGGAGAGGGGCTGCGAAGGAAAGGAGACCGGTGGGTGTGGAAGATGGAGGGGGGAGGAGGCTCAGCACTTGGATAAGGCGGAGGGGGAGAAGCTCTGGCCAAAAGGAGAGGAAGGGGCTGAAGGATGGGACTGGGGGTAGGGGGAGACGAGGAAGGAAGAGATAGGGGGAGAGGAGCAATGGTGGAATGGGGAGGGGGAGAGGGATTATCGAAGAAACGGGGGGAAGGAATGAGGGAGAGGAAATATGAAGCAAAGGGGGCTGAGGACAGAGGGAATTTGAAGGACTTGGAAGGGGGGGGGGGCACTGAGGAACGTAGAAAGGACAGAGGCAATGGAAGGACGAGGATCGTGAGAAGGGGAGATAATAAGGAGGAAGTAGGAAGGGGAAGCAGATGTATGAGAAGACGATTGATGGTAAGGAAAAAGACGATATAAAAAGGAGACACAAGGAGAAGGAAGCAATGGAGATGAGGAAAAAAAATAAGTGGAGAGGTGAAGATTTTAAGGGCGAGGTCTATAAGATGGTTAGGGAAAAGCAAAGGGCAAAAAGGGGTAAGGGAAAGGGAGAGAGGGATTAAAGAGGGAAGGAAGAGAGAGCTAGAGAGAAAGAACGGAATGAAAAACGATTAGGAAAAATGACAAGGTGGGAGAAACAAAAAGACAAGGATGAGGAAGGGAAGGAATGGAGAAAGAAAAGGAATGGGACAGGATGAGACCAAGGAAAAGGACAGAAACAGACCGACAAACAAGGGATATGGAGACGAGGAGCACGGGGCAGAGAATGAAGGGGGGTAGTGAAAGGGGGAAATTTTGGGGAGGAAGAGGGAAGGAGGAGGAGAAGGGGGATAGGGATGGAGGGTGGAGGAGGGGGCAAGGAACGGGGAGAATGAGGAACAGACACTGAGCTAGACGGGAAAGGGATTGACAGTGAAGGAGGGGCAGGATAGGTGAGTGGCCGGGATGGGGGAGGATAGAGAGAGGAGAGGAGAAGAGACAGAGGTAGATGAGAAAGGGATAAGGACAGAGGAGGAGGGGAGGAGGAGTGTGGGAAAGGGGAAGGGCGGGGGGCGGGGCGGGGGGGTTAGTTCAGACAATACACACAAGCCCTGCCAGTTTTTTCGACCCAAGATCCGACTCAGGAATGCACTAATTGCTCTTTCAGTGGAGAGACACGGGGCCCACTCCAACACTGCTCACCCCTGCCAATGTCCCCTCTCCCTCCCAACACTCTCCCCCTCCGACAGATGGATCGTCTTGGAGTCTGTGGCTAAGGGTGAGATGAGGTGTATTATTATTATTATTATTATTATTATTATTATTATTATTATTATTATTATTAT
This sequence comes from Birgus latro, assembly GCA_018397915.1. NCBI lineage: Eukaryota > Metazoa > Arthropoda > Malacostraca > Decapoda > Coenobitidae > Birgus > Birgus latro. The sequence goes on from JAGKTI010011140.1 coordinate 17,119, forward strand.
TAAAATCATACAGAATCACCATTCTTGTGCCTTGCGAAAATCTCAGCCCTGTTCTGGCTACGCGTTTGGCCAAAATATTTAAAGAAAGTAATATTGGTGCCTCGTGTGCATTTTTTTTTTTTACAAGTTTTTGCCACTTCCGTTTCCAAAAGGCTCAGTAACGCTCAACGCTGACGTCACGTAATTTTTTTTGCCATAATGCATAACACAATGGTACCTTCGCAAATTGGTTATAGTTTGTTCTTGTCTCGGCGATTTCATGACACTCAGAAAAGACCACTTGGCTTCGGAGGTTAAATAAGTCTATAACCAAACCCTGTAAGTTCGAAAAGCCTGTACTGAGCTTTATAATACTTTCTGACGATACCAGCAGTAATATAAAGACCTCAACGCGGTGAAGGGGTTCAAGAAAGCCATGTCATCCGTTCCTGAACTAATCCAACTTTTTGTTAACTTCACCTTCTTCAAAAACAGGGTCGAATCAACATATATAAATTAATGAATACGATACTGGAGCTATCGCCTGCGTATCTATCCATCTATAGGCATTTCATCGTAACTTGGCGGATATTTTCGGCCTTTTGCAGCTTATTTCCCGTAGTTCGATGGCGTACTAAGACAAATCTATGACACTACATCTATTCCACAGCACTTCTTCGTGACTAGCTGTGCTCTTGTGTTTATTCTCTTGTAACAGTTCACCACTTAAGATAGAGAGATGTCAATTTGGCGTCAAGTTTAAGTGAGGAGAGCATAGGCAAGTGACCGACGACGCTGCATCCTGTGAGGGGCAGCGTTCTCAAGCAGCGATCCCTCTTCCCACGCCCCAGCACCCACATACATCACGCATATTCCCCAGTCTTCTCCCTCCACCTCACTCTCACCCTAGCCTACCTCTTTTTCATCTTCGACTACGGCAGGCTACCCTCACAATAACATTAACTAGTTTCCCTTAAGCCAAATAAAATCATCCGGCGGAAACTAAAACAACAAAGAAAGAGAGAGAAAGAAAACTATAAAAAATCGTCTTTCTAGGGGCATTAATGAACACTGTTTCTCAATTATTACAACAAAATTATCCTAAGCTCTAGAACACCTGATAATCTGTTGCAAAATAATAAAAATAATAATAATAATAATAATAATAATAATAATAATAACATCTTCGGTCACCCTCTCCCGACTGACGTTCTCACAGTATCCACAAGCGAGATGAGGTATGGGCACCGTAAGGGTAGGACGGCGTCTTAAGTTACGCCGTAAGTCCCTCAAACCCTGAATCACTAACAAACTTATGGTCAATCCCCTGGCGTAAGAAGGAGTCGTGTCTGCAGGAGGGAAAGAAAAGGAGAGGAAAGAATGGAATAAGTTAAATCCAAAAACTGAAGTGTAAATTATGAAGTTAAAACAGCTTTGGCCTGACGTGCAACCTCTTAAGGTATGCCAGTCGGGTTGAAACTGTTGCATCTTTACAATTAACACACCTTCATTTTGTGTGCACAGAGTTTCAATATGATGATCTTATATTTTCCATGTAAATTACTGACGGAAATATGAAACCAAGATCCAAAGCACAGACTCTTTCCACGTCCCTTATTCTTCGTGTAAACACAAACTCTATATTCGTTTTACTCTAACCTGGCTGAAAACTAACAGCTTTCCATCGTGAATACTAGGCTCTAATTATAGATTACCTGTAGAGTTGATGCTAGTCAGAAAGAGGTGCTATGGAAAGGATGTAGAGACTTTGTATTGTTTATTTCTGCCCCTGAACTACACGAAATAAACCACAAATTGATGAAAAATCTAGTCCAAGTTAGCGTAAAAGGGTATAGCAACGACAGAGAAGTGATCATAAGTCTCAGAGCTACAGATGACCCACGACATGTGAAGGGGTGGCTTGAGGGACAGGGAGTGGGAGAAAAAGGAGGGAGAATTGGAAACCGGGAGAGTATGGAGGGAAAGTGAGAGAGTGGGGGTGTGAGAAAGTGTAGAAATTCAAGGGCCTATGAGTCACCCCCACTGTTTGCGTTAGCGTCAAAAATACAGAGACCCAATCACGCCGATAACACAACCCGGAGCTAGATAAACGCTGCCCTGTCTCTTCCTACGCCAGACACCCACAATGCACTGGCCGAGAAATGCTCGTGCTGTGACGTCGCTCCGTTATCTTAGTAAATATTTAGCAAAAGCCACAACTGGGATTTCAAGTATGCTGACGCCTTTTTTATGGTGCTTCTGTCGCAAGTTGGCTCCTCCTCTCCCTTGGGGGTCATCAATTCTCCCCTGGGGGTTATTAGTATCCTCGGGATTTATTTGCAACAGAAATGCCATAGAAGAAAAATATTGGCAAATGACGAGATGCAAACAGAAAACGCTTTAAAATACTTGTGTTTTCTCGTTGTGGCTACTGCTAAATATTATCCCGTATTATAGATCACATGGCCTAATTTACAGGTGTCAAGGTGTTCCGTGTTCCTTGTTCCTGTAACGATAATATTGGGCGGTCCATATTTAGCGTTTCCCTTCCACTCCGCCTGGTAAGTACGGTACTCTTGTGTTGCGAAGGCGGCATATAGACAGCTTTATCAGTGTCTATCCTGCAACAATCATTAATTTCCTATTCTCAGTCACCATTATCGGTGTCTATCCTGCAATATTTATTACGGTTATTCTCTTCTCACATTCACCGTTATCAGTCTATATCCTGCAATATTTATTCATTTCCTACGCTCTTTCATCGTTATCAATGTCTCTCCTGCAATATTTATTAATTTCCTACTCTCAGTCACCGTTAACAGTGTCTATCCTGCATTTTTTTTTTCATTTCCCACTCCCACTGTCACATCCATGCCCACACCAGCAGACAGAGCCGTCCTCGCAACACAAAATACCGCCAGCTGTGTTTCTAGTGCGGCGCTATTTACAGACCACCCTGTTTACGGCGGGAATTCATGATATGGTCGAGTTTTAAGTGGTTTCGGGGACTCCTTAACGCTTTCCTCTTAGTGATTTATTGCTTACATTGCACCTGAGGATCTTATTTTATGCTATTAATATACACTATGCTGATATTAAAGCGCGCGCGCGCGCGCGCGCGCGCGCGCGAGAGAGAGAGAGAGAGAGAGAGAGAGAGAGGGAGAGGGAGTCGTGTGAAGGAGAGTCATCTTTTCCATAGCGACTGAAATAGTACGGCGTAACCTAGAATAGAATACCAACGTTGTCCTAACCACGGGGGGTTTAAAACTACTTGGATTAACACTCTCAGGCTCCACGGACTCCCTTTCGGCTCAGCAAAATTTCCTGTCGGTTGGCGAAGGCAGGAAACAAGAACTGTCTACGTTAAAAAAGGATAAACAGCTTAATAAAAAGATAAAAAATAACAGAATTATCGCACGTGTAATGTGGCTTTCTGACGCCCATAATTCAGTTTAATAAACCTCAGGAAATTGAATTGCAAAAGGAATTAGATCACACTGACATCAAACAGAGGAGGAGCGAGGAATGTCCAACGTGACCCTGATCCTGCTGTTAGTAGGCTCAAAACTACTAACGTCTCACCCTCCTCACGGTCGCCTCAACTCTAGTATCATATTTAGCTGGAGATGAGTCGTAGGAGCCTGAGATGTATTACTGTCTTGATTTATCCTTTCATCGTCGTGTCAACTCTAGTGGCTTTTACAGTCTGGGTCTAAGGGCTTTCTCGTACCTATTACCTTATGTATCTGGTCAAACACCGGACGATTTCAGGCAGCGGTGAGTCACAGGAGCAAAAAATTAAGAGACCATGAAAGATAAATACAACTCACATCATATCTTTACTGGAGACAAGGTAGCTACCAAATATTACTTCCTTTATTGCTCATGTCTAAATTTGTGGGATATTTTTTCTTGCGACTACTACAATATATGCCCCTATTCTAAACATAAAATAAGCCATCTTGCATAAGGATAAGCTTTTCGTTTACATTTTGCAAATACAAGAGTCAAAAAGGACATCATATTTCAGGATTACGACGGATCTGTCACATTAATATTATAATGGCAGCTTACCCTGGCTATCTGTCTGAAATCTCAATTGACGTGACAGGAATTTATTCAACTGGAGATCCGCTATCGAGTATTATTACCCTCATTAACATAAGGAAATGCCAGTAAAGTACATCACACACGTACAGTCAAGGGTAAAAATTCGCCTACTATTTCAATGTCTGTCCTGTTCCTCCCTGACGCATCATAATCAACGAATATACTATTGGCTGATAAACATACCAAGCCTCTCTCATCTTGGGGAATATTAACCAGTAAAGGATAGTGAGACGTACAAGAGGTTAAACACTAGGCAAACTTTTGTTCCCCAGTGTTCCGTACCAAACACTTATTTCTAAAGGCAGTGCAGTTTTCAGAGCGCAGTAAAGTAGTCAGCCTGTCCTACTGAAGCCAGCGCCATCGCCAAACTCTACAAGCGTCAAATTCCTTACTGCTGGGAGGTGCTAAGCCGACAATGGTACCCACAACAGCATAATTTCCGTCCTCATTACGCGCACAAGCCAAGAAAGGCGCCGGCACGGGGGTCCAGGAAATTAATTACGGAAAACACACAAAAAATCAGAGGTCTTTTAACTGCGAAGGAAGAATGCAGAGTGAAGGAACACGTGCCCGCCTACACGCTCCCCCCGCGACGCATTGTGGAGGCAGGAAAACGGTGGTGCGGAAAGGAGAAAAACGTTGGTGTGGAGAGAAAAACGTTTGTGTGGGATGGAGCGGTCGTTGTTGTTGGAGAAAAACGTGGGTGTGTGTAGAAGAGACGTTGGCATAAGGGAGAAAAACGATGGTGTAGGGGGAGGGGAGAGAAACGGTGGTGTGCGATAGGAGGGACGTTTATGTGAAGGAGAAAATGTTGGTGTGGGGAAGAGAAACGTTGCTGCAGGGAGGAGAAAAATTGGCGAAGGAGCAAAGGCGTTCGTGGGTGAAGTACGAACGTTGGTGTAGGGGTCAAGAAGCAGTACTGAAGGAAGGACACTGATGGGATACGAGACGTTCATGGATATAAAGACGAAGCTAGGTGTGAAAAGGTACTTTAAGATGCTGGTGTTGGAAGAAGGGCATGAGTGGTCACGTAAAATGGTGGTGTGGGGAGAAAAACATTGATACAAATGAAAACGTTGAGATAAAAACAGTGATGTGGGGAGGAGATACGCTGATGGAGAGAGAAAAACACTGATGTGGAAAGGAAAAAAGCTGATGTTTGGGGGAAAGACACTGAGTGGGGTAGGAAGATACGTTGGATCAAGACAAACGTAGCTGTAACAACAACGAGATATACTGTTTTCTTTATTTTTTTTTACGCAGTACGAGAGAAATGCGGTATATCTTGTTTTTGGTACTGTGTTGTAAGTCCCACAAACTTCCTTTTCCGGCAAAGACACGGCCATTGAAACCCTTAGGCGAATTATTCTGGGCATCTCAACCTTTTCCAGCGTATTATGCTTTTCCTGTAAAAATAATTCCTAGCTTTATCTATCATCATATTCCCCAGTAATGTAGGGTCTTGGCGCTAGGCTGCTTGGTCGAGGCATTTAAAGCGAGTGACCAGTCGCGGTACACATGAGAGGTATTAACCAATGTGAGTAATACGCCTCAGTCACCCCTCTGATATAAGTCTTTAAACATCACCATCCGGTTGGAGCACCCAGACCCACTAGGCCACCAGGCGTCTATTTGGTTATATGGTTACCACCCAACGTAGTAAATGGACTTCTGGCCTGAGAAACAGTTGTGATAAAAGTAGTGGTTTGTCACTCGGTTTATAGTCACCTGGAGACGGCACTACATCAAGTGAGTGGATGGTGGGTGCCCTCATCTATCCTAGTTTCGAAAGGAGGATTACAACGTGTTATTTCGTGGGTGTAAGTGCGGGCGTGCACTGAGCGGCGACTGTGGAGGGCAAAGATGGCGGCAGGACGGCTTCCGGGTGGGGTGATGGCGGGGACAGGACTCCATATTTACAAAGTCTCTTAACCCTCTCACTCCAACGGTGTATTCTGTCTTCTAATATTCCTAACACCAGATAATTTTATTTACACCTAGAGAGACCTTCCGAACTAGAGGGGTGAGATATGGAATTATGTAACACGTCCACTTCCATTTTTCCCAAACCTGAAATACGTCAGCGATTTCAAGATTTCAGGTTTAATTTGTATATAATATTGTGCGTTTATTCTACTGCCTTCACTTGTCCAGCTGCTTTACACCTCATAGCTATACCAGAGTGAATATTAACCCCTTCAGTCCGATGAGATATTTCTGATTCGTGCTGCCTTCAGCCGACATTAACACAGGAAGGATCGCAAGTGGTATGGGGTTAATTAAGGCCCTTTCTAACCCATCCATTTCAGAAAATCTCTCCCCATTGAATAAAATTGCCTGGATATTAAGATAAAATTAATTATAAGCTATCTGGACTGAAATGGCTAAAGTGGCAAAATAAATATATAAATACGTGAGTCAAAATATTTTCTGGTGATAATAGACTGATATGGAGGCCTGTTTATCCCTCTGATTAGTCAACATCGTGTAATTAATATAAAGCATGATTTACGTTTGCACCAATAATTTAAGCTTTTTTATGGCTTCCTACGTACAGGCGATTTATTCAGGTGATCTAATTGTTTCGTGGCGAAGGAGCTAGGCAAATTCTCCACAGCAAAACCGTCCTACCCATCTCTCTATCCCTAGTTGATTTTTACTTCGCTTCAGAGGGAACCCTGGTAATGGAGGCGTTAAACACTATTCCCATTAAAAACTACAACCCCATGATGATTTTTATATTCCTGCTATGGCCACAAGATTAGATTAAACGTCAGAGGTATCCATTACAGACTAACCCTACATCCTCACAGGTGTACCGTATATTAAAGTAACAGTTACCTAATCTAAGTGTTTATACTGTACGCTAAAGGAACTACATTCACAAACGTCAGTCAGCGGTACAGTGTATATTGTCGTATATTACCATTAAGAACCGTAATAATAATACTTATAATACTTAAAATAAACTGAGAGTACCATATTACCCTACGCAATACTCTATCAACAAAGACTACGATAATTATGATGATGATGATAATAATAATAATAATAATAATAATAATAATAATAATAACCAAAAATGTATAAAACGTGCAACTCGGGAGTAATATGACGACGCCAGATGCCCAATGCGTTATAAAAGTTGCTGTGGAAAAAATTGTAATTAGCAGAAAAACTACACGGGCTCGAAAAAAAAAAATCCCTAATTATTTGCCTTTTTGTACCACAGGGACGGTGTTTGCTTTATTTCTGGACCAGGAACGAAATCTGACTAGGGAATGTGTGTGTGTGTGTGTAGTATAGTAACAGGAATGGTTGAAATTTGAACTCTTTGTCAGCACGAGGGTGGTTTTTATTTTATTCTTGTTCATAGGAAAGACCTCCTGTGATGTAACATTGGAGATAAAAGCTCGTGTTATATTTCACCTCTTCTACTCATCATTTTCCTCTGCTGGTTAATATTTCCAGTTTGAGAGAGGCTTAGTGCGGTATGTTTCCTCCCGTGATGTATAGTTGGAGACAATATTTCGTCCAGTATTTCACCTCTTCTACGTCTCACTCTCCTGGGTTGGTTAATATTCCTCTGAGAGACGCATGGTGCGGTATGTCTCTGTGCCCATAAGCGATTCTCGGTATGAAGCGTCAGAGAGACAGTGACGGTCGTGCCTCAAATATGAAGCAGATACAGCCGAATAATAATCGAACTTTTGCCCACGACTGTAAAGTTAATAATAATAATAATAATAATAATAATAATAATATCCACTAGTCACTGATGTATGATAAAGTCTTTTCATATTTTTTTTACTGCCAGCTGATTTTTTTTTCTTTTTTTCAACATAAGAACGATCGCTCATTGTGATGGGCTTGAAAATTATCTCCATTATAATATCCCTTTCACAATATATATATATTTTTTCCTGATACTGCCAGATATCTTAACCGAGCTTAAGGGAGACATCTCATAGTGATGGTGGTAGCTCTATACTCAACTGAATCGGCCATTGTATAAGATGGGGGGCAACGGGAAAGGGAGACTAAAAGAATATGTGAAATACTGACTTGACGGATGTGTGAAAATGGGACACAGATTTAACGAAAGATTGACTACTTGAGTAGCCTACATAAAAAAAAAAAATAATAAATAAATAAAATAAAAAGTGGATGAGAGAACGTGAAAAGGAAAGACTGAATAAAATAGGTAAAAATGAGACTAAGACAATATGAAAAGGAGAGATGGACTACGAGAACGTGTGAAAAGGGGAGACTGGCTCAGAGAAGGTGTGAAGAGAACAGACTGACTGGCTATATTTAGAAGGGGTCAAAACTGCGGGTACAAGTTCTTTCGGTAATTCTGTCCTGGCAACTCCAACTTCTTGACATCTTGGCAAATTCTAAATACTGTAACAAGAGCCTCTGCGGTGGAATTCGCGAGTAAACACTGTCAACTACCCCTCAAAAATCGCCGTCAAGATTGAGTTGCCTTGGAAATCTTGCCAGAAAAACCGCTCGTGTGACGCCGCCAAGGAGACTGTGTGATGAGTTAGGTAGTTCAGGGATAAGAATTTTGGTAGACCATAAACGGGGTGGGGAGAGGAAGACGTGTCCTGGAAGGAAGTGTCGTTACTGAGTAGGAACAAAAATGCCTTCTTACAAGCGGCCGCGCCAGGTAAGAAACACCATATAATTATAAAGATGGAACAAGTATCGATAAATATTTTCACCCTTCCAGTGCGATGAAGCCTTCCTTTAGTTTATTCCTGTTACCTCCAGACGACTTTATTTAGTTTCGGAAAGCCTCTCTTACTAGGGTTTTGGCTAATGGATTGTTTCTAACTCCCTCAGCTGGCCTACACATACACTAACCAAAACTGTATAAAATCGTTTAGTCGTAGCACCAATTAAAAAAACGTTGCGATGAAGCGATTAGAAATGATAGCTAACCAGTTAATCTGGTCATGTTTCCATCATTAACATATAGCTAAGGTAAAGGATAGCTACAATACTACAAGCAGAAAGATAGCAAAATAACACAACTCTAATTTACGGGTATTTAGCTCTCTTACAGTCGAGTCAGCTTAAGCACAGATACAATGCCAGACGATTTTATTCAGCCGAGTTATGTGGGTCCAGGTGTCAATACAGGAACCATTAATTCCCACAGTAGGAGAAACTTGTATCAGCTGTATTCCACATGACTAGTAGGTGATTTTATTCCCCTAAAAGTGAATGACAAGAATCCCCCTGTATGCCATTGTATTTTTCTCCTTCAGTACGATGGAGTATTATTATTATTATTATTATTATTATTATTGTTATTATTATTATTATTATTATTATTATTATTATTATTATTTCAGTAATTTTTCTCTGGCTCACTGAACCCTACCATACTCAAACTTGGGGTGGCAGAGGTCTGGATGATGATGATGATGATGATGTTTATAGTTACGGTTGTTCTCTCGGGACGATTTTAATCAGCCAGATTTTTTTTTCTTTCCCCCGAATTGAAGGACTTTTAGACACAGCCTTCACTAACCCCTTCTCTCCCAAGGGGTCGCCAAAATACAGTAAAATCTCAAAACACAATTACGAATAAATTAATATAAGGCGTCACAGTGTTCCACGCTGTTAATATCTAGGCATATGCTCACCAACCTTGCCCACCTCATAAATTATTCATAAAATCGTGAATTACTAACGAAACAAGAGGATTAGCTTACAAGACGACTATAAACAGACTGGGAGGCCACTAGTCTATTTTAGCCACTACGCACTTTTTCACCACTTGTTAAAAGTCCGTAGAGTTTTGCTGCTTTTTTTTT
>JAGKTI010011141.1:0-25610 GCA_018397915.1 Birgus latro
TGGGATAAATTTCATATGAGTACATGCATTACTGGTAATGTTGCAGCCATTATTATTAGTAAGCTTGATTTAATTCACACCCTGTTCAGGTTGCATGTGTGATTTATACAGCCTGTTTCAATCACAAACACAGCCACTCCAGCACAAATTTTCACAAGCACAGATTTTTACTTGCCTCTTACATTCTAAAAGCCTTGCACCTTCCACACATATACCAGTGCATGAAACATTAGTTGGGAGTGGAGCACTTCTCCCATGATAGAAAGTGATGATTTATAGTCCTATGCCTCAGTTGCCCTGCAAGACCCATAAAACATGCCTTGTGTGCATAGCAGAGCTGTGCAGGCCCTACACTACAGTATGTACACAGTCTCCCTTTCATAGCCTTGTCTAATTCTCTTGAGATTTGCTTTACATGGATTGTATTGTACATGATATCACCATGCAGCAATATATCATATCCATATGTTTATTTTGATTTTAAATGAAAATGGCTCATTCATGTGTATTCACATGTGCTTGGCTCCAGTCATCATCATCATTATCATCATTATCATTTTCATCATCATCATTATCATTTTCATCATCATCATTTTCACCATCACTATTATTGTCATGATCATGATCATCATCATCTTCTTCCATCATAATAATAATAATTGTCTTTATTCTCATCATTGACATCTTCATCTCAGCCCAAATTCCCACTTAAGAGATCAGTATTGAGGTAGGCCCTGGTATAGCTGATGTTTTCTATTTCCTGAAAGCTACATCAGGTTCCCAAATCAGCTAATTGCTTCTCAACAGTTGCTGGAAAGTGTTGGGTTAAGAGAAGTCTAACATGTGTAAAATGATTTGGAATAATGTTAAGAGTTTCAGCTTAACTTTACCTACTTGTTCCTGATTGTCTTTCCTGAGAGTGATGATTGTGTAGTTAGTTACCAGGCTTTTAGACACATTTCACTCTCATGGTAGTACCTCCCAGGGTCAGTGGTAGACAACCATTTACAGCCTACAAATCCTACTCACTTGTTACCCACTTAACAAATAGAGTGAGTTGATATCCAGAAGGGAAGAAAGCGATAGCACTGATTTAATTAAAGGGGTTTTACATAAATAAGATAAAAATTTAGACAGCCAGTAATGCTGGCTAATCAGCAGTGACTGAAGAGAAGAAATGCAAGTCCTGTAACCCATAGGCTGCAGTGGCCCTAAACATTTCCTACGTCCGTTGTATGGGAAAACTGGTAAAAAATTCATGTTCTTATCGTGTGTTTTGACCGGGCATGGACGCATACATTCCTTTCTCATTTATTTTGACTAATACAAAGAAACCGTGGTATAGTCATGCATGTTCTAATGCTGTTCACAACAAGGAGAGGGCCTACAAAAGGTACCGAAGCTAGCCCAACCCTGAATCTCATCTTTTTATGTTTCTGCCCAAAATCGTGCCAAGTCTTGTTTCCTCTGCTAAAAATAATTTTTTACCCTTTAATGAATGCTCTCAGCTCTCGAACTTGAATTCTTCCTGTTCCTTCTGGCACCTTGCCAAAAACCTTTCTAACAACTTTACCTCATCATCCTTCCTCCCTCTTTTACCCTCTGATGCTCTGTAGCTATTTCTTTGCTCAGACTCTCTCCTCTAGTTTCACGTTAGACAATTCCGGTGCTGTTCCTCCATCACTTTCCCCCCTCTGACTTCCTCGTGGCTAACATTAAAATTTCTTCAACTGATGTATTTTCTGTCATCACTGCCCTCAGTACTAACAAGGCATATGGGCTGATGGGGTCCCTCCTGTTGTTCTCAAAAACTGTGCTTCTGTGCTTACACCCTGCCTAGGTAAACTCTTTTGCCTTTCTCTGTCAACTTGTACCTTTTCTTCTTGCTGGAAGTTTGCTTTCATTCAGCCTGTCCCAAAGAAGGGTGACCATTCTTAACCCTCTAACTATCGCCCAATTGCTTTAACATCCTGTATCTCAGAAGTTTTCTTGTCATTTCTTAACAGAAAAATTTTAAAGCATTCCTCCTATCACAACTTTCTTTCTGATCATCAGTATGGGTTCTGTCAGGGACGCTTCACTGGCAATCTTCTCACCCATCTTTCAGACTCCTGGTCATCCTCCTTTCAGGACTTTAACGAAACCTTTTCCATTGCATTTGACATCTCAAAGGCTTTTGATCGAGTCTGACATAAATCTTTAATTTCCAAACTACTCTCTTACAGTTTCTATCCTTCTATCTGTGGCTTCATCTCTAGCTTCCTTTCTGGTCGTTCTATAGCTGTAGATGTAGATGGCCACCATTCTTCTCCCAGATCTATCTATAGTGGTGTTCCTCAGGGCTCTATCCTATCATCAACTCTCTTCCTTTTATTCATCAATGACCTAAACTGTACATCTAACCCTATCCACTCAGATGCTGATGATTCCACTCTTCACCTTTCCATTCGCTTCCTGCAGCGTCCATCTCAGCAACAAACAAGGGTTGAGGGTATGGCACACCTAATATCTGACTTGGCCCGAATTTCTGACTGGGGTAAAAGTAATCTTGTTGTTTTTAATGCGTCATAAACTCTTTTCTTACACCTATCAACCTGTCAAAATCTTCCACAGGAGTACCCACTAATGTTTAATAATATCCAGCTCAATCCTGCATCATCTCTAAACATACTTGGAGTTTCATTCTCTTGAGATTTATCTTGGCAAGATCATAGTACATCTCTTGTAAAATCTGCATCCAGGAGATTGGGTGTGCTAAGCCAACTCCGTGCTTTCTTTATCACTGCACAGTTGTTGACTTTATACATGGGTTTTATTCGCCCCTGTATAGAGTATGGCACTCATGTGTGGGAAGGCTCCCCACTTTCAGAACAGCTCTTTTCAATAGAGTGGATTCAAAGGCTTTTTGTCTCATTAACTCTCCTCCTCTTGCTTGCTCCCTTCAACCTTTGTCTTTTTGCCACACTGTTGCATCCTTATCTCTTTTCTATCGCTACTTCAATGGTCACTGCATCTCTGAACTGTCTGTTTGCACCGCTCCACAACTACGACAGGCGCATAGCACCCATCTAGCAACAAACTCTCATCCCTTTTCTGTCCAGCTCTCTAATCCAAGAGTTAACCATTACTCCCAGTCTTTCATTTATGCTACAGGTCATCTCTGGAACTGTCTCCCTCTGTCTGTATTTCCTCCTTCCTATGATCTCCAGTCTTTCAAACTCAGTGTGTCCAGGCATCTCAAAATGAATAGATCTTGAGTTTGGCTCTCTGTTGTATTGTTTTTGTTTTTTCTTGGAAGGAATAGTTTGCGGGTTCCTGGCCTTTGATTCCTTCTTCCTTGCATCAGACAAAGTTTATGCTCGACACTGACGATTCGCGACCCAGTCATCAAGCATAAGCATGCAGTAGACGTGAGAAATTACCAAAAAGTTCACAATATCACGCGGCTTTTCCAGATTGTACAATGCAGCCTACTGATCAGCATTTCCGGAATGCTGTATGCAGCTGAAAGGTGAATGGTATCATTAAATAAATATTTTTAATTCTGTATATATTTTGTTATATTCTTGGTATGTGTAGACACTTTTGTTCTGCAGTGCAGAAGCATTTCAAACTGGAATGGTCAGGTATAGCTTTCACTAACTTCTTTACTTTAGCATTTATTCACTCTTCTGACCTGATCAGAGTCATCTAGTTGCAGTGAAAAGGAAATATAAATGACATGCCAGTGATCATATTGTAGGAATTAATCATCAGTGTCAATGCTCCTCAGTGTGACCTTGAAGCAGGGAATCCCAGCAAAGTTATCCACTGGTAAGATATGATATTGATTGCTGTTATAAGTTGAATTATCTAAATGGTTATTGCTCACATAATGCCACTCAGTGAGGCTGGTCACTCTCATCTTAAATGTCAGGACCAAATTGGCTAGCCCCGGGCTTCTACGTCCCTCATGGGGCAACATAGGGATTGGATGATGGAGGGATAGTATAAAGTCGTACCAACTGAAACTACTATTATTTCTGCTAAACCATTAGACAGCTATGCCTTCTCAATCCAATGATGCATTTCTCATTTTATTCATGCTATCCTCTGTATTTTTCAGTTATCAATCATTATATCAGTATAATATAACTAATCATGTAATTTTTTTCTCCTCCACATTAAAATGAGGTACTGTACAGTATTTGATCATCAGAACAGATTTGTAAACAATCAAATACTGTCTAGCACACTATAACCCATTATGCCAGGGAATGTCTTTTGATTTTATTCTTGCCCTTGACAATTTTATTCAGCTTAGGAGGGACAATTTGAACTGGAGAGGTTAGATATAGCCTTAACAAATCCCATCATTATGATTAGCCTTTCCCAAAATGAATAGAATCGTTTGGTAGATACAAGATAAACCAAAAAATAACATCACCCAGATGCAGCAAATTAAACTCAAGCCATCGTAGATTATCAGAGAGAAGAAGAACTATACTGGCATTTGGAACAGGTTTGGCCCAACTTGGATCATGTTGGGTGGAAACGGTTTTATCTTCCAAGTAAACCATTTTTCCATGTGTGGGTGTAATTCTTCATGTTTACAAATCGTTGCACCGTGATACTAAGACATGTTTATTATTTTTATATTATCCCTGTTTGGTATTGTATTTTTCAGATGTGCATTCTAAATCAGACCTTCACTTTATATATTTAATCCTTCCACTACAATGACAACATCCCCATTTTATTCTTGCTACTTTCAGAGGCTTTTATTCAGCTTAGGAGAGACTTTAGGAACTGAGGGAGTTAGATGTACCCATAAGTAACACCATCACCATGCTCTTTTAATGCTAACTTGGCCTAAAACTCCCATATCTTGATCATGAATGTTGAGTTGTGAGAATACATTAGCACTAGAATATACAGTAATACCCATTATGAAGGTATGCCACAGAAAGAATGTAGAGCCATAGTGTTGCCTTTTTCTACCATTGGATTACATGAAATAAGTTGCAAAAGGATGAAAATTTGGACGGAATTAGAGTAGAAAGAGCATAGTAGGGCATTCTTTAAATCTAGATTGGACACCTGGTAGCAGCTAGAATAAAATAAGCAAATACTGTACAGTGATCCCTCAATTATCCAGCCCATATGGGGGAAAATTTGGTTGGATAATTCAAAATGTGAGATAATTGATGATAATGTAAATACATTTGTAAACACACATATCCACCCTTGACTCAACACCCATCCATCAAGCCTCCCAACTCTCCTGGCACCATTCCCGTTTACTCATTATACTTCTCAATTTCTTTCACTTACTCACAGTAACTTGCTGTCATGCCCATACTCATTTTTACATTCACAGTCCCTTGTTAACTCCTGCTGACCTACACTTAGTCACTGTCTCACTTTTATTATTAATGATGGTGAAGCATTTGTAAGAGGGGTCTGTAGGTGGGTTGGATAATTGAGGTTTTATTGTATGTCACCCATAGAGAAGGCTTGAAAGCTGTGTTTATAATATATATACCAATAGCTATTTTGTGTGTCTTCATAATTGTTATATTCATTTTGCTCAAACTTGGCCTAGAATTGCCATCTCTTCATCTTGAATGCTGAGTTGTAACAGTAACTTAGCACTACAGTAGGATGCTACTGTGGATATAAAGAGATGCCTTAACCCGTCACGTCTCGACCGATTTCCAACCTCCGATACCCCCAAGTCCCGTGCGTTTTCGGATTTTTTTTTTTTGGCTCAAACCTTCGTTTCTGGTGAGAAACATCGAAAATTCATAGAGAAATCGCCTTCCTGAGGCTGTAAATGGTGCTACAGGTGATAAGTCAGCCTTACGTTTTCCCTCATTCTCATGGTACCTGGGTAAAGAAAACGAACTATGGAAAGGTTAACTTATTCAAGCCACTTTAAATTACGTATTTACTTATGTATTTGGTACGAATTTATGTGTAGTACAAGACTATATTGGTTTTCATACATTTATATAGGCAATAGAAGCATTGTTCAGTCACCAAACACATCCACATATGGCACCTTCCTTTATGACATTACCGCCTCATCACTTCTGTTTGTTTCTTGCTCTAGCTTCTTCATTTCTTTGTCCTCCACCTCAGGAATCACTTTCACCGTGAATTTCATCATTGGAGAGACTGTGGGGTAACATACCTTTACTGGCCAGGTTACTGCTAACAGGTGAATTGCCCAGTGTGGGGGGGAGGGGGGTTAGGTGGGGCCAGGCAGTATCCCCGCTTGACAGCAGGTAGAGGAAGGTCTCCCACATATGCCTACCAAAAATTACCCATGAAACTTGAAAATTGTGCAAATTATGACCCTTGCAATTGCGCGATGTACCCGTACGTCGATGGGTGTAGCTGTGACAAAATGTTGCGACGTACCCATACGTCAATGGGATTCCTCAGGTTAACATTGCCACTCACCTATATGAAGTAAGCTGCAAAAGGATGAAACTCAGGGCCAAGTTAATATAAAATGGGTATGGCTTTTGATTGCTCCCTTATGCCAGTGTATGAATGAAAAATACAGCACACAATCCTTTATAATTCACAATTTATTTTAACACTTGCTGCCATGAAGATGCCTGGGTTTTTATTTAGGCTGAATCTAGTTCATTTTCATCACCTGAAAGAATTTCTGACAGTTCAAAGAGTCTTGGAGGTTGTTTACAACCCTATTACGAAAGTACAAGAATTTCCCTTTTAACCCTTTGCAGTACTGGAATTTCCCTTTGAACCCTCTGACAGCTGGGCAAGAATATCCCATTTTGGCTCTCTGACAACAATAATAGAATTTCCCTTTTTAACCCTCTGACAGCAGTAATAGAATTTCCCTTTTTAACCCTCTGACTGCAGTACAAGAATTTCCCTCAGCTGAACAAAATCATCTTGTGGTGGCTTTAGTAAAATAACGGCCCCTTCTGTCCGGTTACATGTTTTGTTGATTTGTTAATGACGCCTCCAGATTAGTTTTGTCACCTTCTTGGAAACCTGTTTTATTGAAGGGTTTAAACAGACATTATATTGAACCTATCCCATTCCGTTTCTTGAAAGCTGAATGAAACTCAGCATATTCCAAGAATAAAATGAAAAATTATTTGTTATTCCTTTGAATCTCAGTTGTTATGGGGAGAGTAAATGAAGGTTATATTTTTATTTCTCCAGTTTGTTGAGTTCCTCCAAAGCTGAAAAAAATTCTTTGCAGGTAGTAAGAGTAAATTTTAGAATGTCATTGGATTGACGGGATAAATTCATCCTCATAACTTGAAAGGGTTAAGGATGCTTTATATTGTCCTTGGATGGACTGGGTTTTATATTCTATTGTTTTATGTGCAGTCAGCCCTCATTATAAGTAAGCAATGTCTTTCAAAATATCACTTTTTTTTTTTTTTTTTTTTTTAAGCAGCAGGTATATTGGGCTTATAAATTGGGTTAAATTACCTAATGAGCTGTAAAGATAGCAGTAGAACTATGGCCCATTTTTGTGTAAATTTCTGTGGACTTATTTGTAAATGAGAATATGGAAGAAATTAACATATAATGAGCATTTACTGTGTATGGTATGAAGTGCACAGGCTTTGTAAAACCCTTCACCACCAAGATACTTTTATTAGCAACACTGAATTGATCTGTTTCTGTGTATGTTTCCTTTGTTTACAAATTATCTAGTTTAGACTGCGGCCTATATACCGTGTGTGGAGTTGGGAAGAAGTTATTTGATTTTGGCGCGTATTCATCAAAGGTCAGGGTCACGGATCAAGTTCAAGTTTTCTGGCACGATGTCTTTGTGCTTTAAGCAATTTTGAAATAGTGTATTACATTTGTGCTTTCTCCACACAGTTCCCCCCCCAGCTTACTGGAGACTTCAAACTGCTATAGATGGTTTTGATGTAGGCTTCAGTATCACCATCAGTACTAGAGGACCTCCCAAAGGTGACTAAAATAAAAAGACATCTTTGGAGTGGAGGTCAAAATTTTTAGTTTTTTAATGTAACATGATGTTTTACAAAGTAGCTCTTTGTGTTATGAATACACTCATTACCAGAAGGAGCTGTTGCTACTGATAACTTAAAAATTAACTGTGTAAAAAGAGCAGCTTCAGCCTGTAGTCCACCAGGTTCAAATTCAGATGATCTTTGGTCCAGAGCAGCAACAACTGTAACTATTGGATAGGTATCCTGTGACTGATATAGAAGTGAATGACCTTGTAAGTCACAAATATTTTACAGAACATAAAAACAGTTTCCATATAACTGGTATTGTAAACTGGGGGAAATGGGGAAATTAACTTTACATATAGCACTGGAATTTTATGCATGTTTTCTTTATTTTGTTGTGAACTTACAGAAAATAAGTGTTAAAAAAAAAAAAAAAGTGACATACAGCCAGAGAGAGGCTAGTAGTTAGTAGTAGTAGTTTTAGTTCCAGGTCCATCTGAATGTGAAGCTGATGCATTGCAGGCAGAAACTGCCTTTCTCCTGTACTCCACCATCATCTTTTTGGTGGATAGGGAGTGAGTTGAGGAATATTTAACCTCATGATTTTAGAAGCAGTCCTTGTAAGTTAGAGATGTTTTCCAAAATTTCACAGCTTATTACACACAATAGATACAGTAAATTGGGTGAAACTGGCAGATCAGGTGTAAAGGTACCAACAGGTCTTTGATTTGCTGTTGACTTAATGGCAAACAGAGTATCAGAAAAGATGACACAGGAGTTACTGTATTAGTTATTTCTGGTGTAATCCATCATAAGTTGCCAGGGAGGGATGCCTTCATGTGGTGGCAGTGATCAAACTGGGCAGTTCAACTGCCTGGTTATACAAACATGTGTTAGCTACTCTCCAGTCCCCCTAAAAGGGAATGGTGGACTGCAGAAGGGCAATTTAAGCCTGTAGTTCACTCAGTTCACATTTCAAATGAACCTGGGGCTACAACTACTACTGCCATTATTACTTCATCATCACATTTCTCCTCCATCATTACCTCACTCCTCTTGTATTTTCAGTCCTCAGTTAAAGGCTAGGATAAATACAGGCATAATGCTTCATTATGTGAAACAACATTTTGAGTGAAACATGCTTCTTGTTTTTGACTGAAACTAGAAGCACAACAAGCTATCATCTGTAACCTCAAAGCAACTTTATAATGAATTACAGACAACTTTAATTCTTTTGTTAAATGAGTTTCTTTGACGAGTAAAACTGTTTGTTGTAAGTTAGAATATAATACAAAATTTTTTTTCTTGGCTAAAATGTTGATTGTGATAACTTCCAGTATTTTTGGTGCCATAGATTTCTCTTACCTCAGAAAGTAGTCTGACATTGGCTAAAGTGCAGAGAAAGTGTTTTACAGCTAAAGATTGTGTTTAATCCCTGGACTATGATTACCAATTTTTTATTTTATTCTGTCCGGGCAATTCAGTATTTAGTTCAGGAAAGACTAATTGAACTAGAAAGGTTAGATATAGCCATTATTAACCCCTTTAGTATTAGAAAGCTTTCCTTTATCCTCATCATCATCATCATCTAGACCTCTTCTCCTTTCTTGGAAAGTTGGGTAAACATTGTCAAGTGGTAGCAGAATTTAAATAAGAAATACCATGCATTACTGGATGGGACATTTAAAGGTGTTGGTTGAATCCGGGAGATTTCCCCTTTAGTTTATGCTTGCAGTTACCAGGTGATTTTATTCAATCTAGGAAAGGCCTTTCAGTTTAGTATAAGTAGGCTTTGCAGCCCCAGGCTCATTTGAAATGTGAGCCTGATGGACTGCAGGTTGAATTTGCCTTAATCCTGCAGTCCACCATCCTCCTTTTGTGGAACGGCAAGGGCATTGAGGGACATTTGTTTAACGGCAGCGAGCCACCCAGTTAGAACGGTGCCACCACATGAAGGCATCCCTCATCAACAACGCCTTTCATATTGAAGTGGTTTATTAAGGTTATATCTAGCCTCTCAGGTTTGAAATGATCTGTTCTTAGCCAAGTAAAATTATTAGAAAATTGAAAGAAAAAAAACATCTTCAGGCTCAAATGGTTAACAAGGAAACAGCTTTGAACAAGGGCTAAGTGCATTTTGTAAACCCTTTTGTATAACTGACAAGCAGTGTGGACAGTTTTTTATACAGTGTTATGCAGGTTATGAGAGTAATTATTAATTTGTAAGGGTGCCTGGTGATCAGAGGTTACTAGTTATATGGTAGTAGTTGAAACCCAAGGCTCATCTGAACATGAACCCAAGGGACTGCAAGCCAAAGTTACCCTTCTCCGTCAGCTCACCATCCTCCTTTTGGGGGATAGGGAAGGAACTGAGGGATGTTTGTATAAGTAGGCAGTGGAGCCACCTCGTCATATCGGTGCCACCACATGAGGGTGTCCTTCTCCAGAGGTTAGAATGTCCTAGTGATGACCTTACATAAATTCGATTCCTGAGGTGGCTGGAAGTTTGTTGGTCATGTGATGCTATCAAGGAAAATGGGCTGTCCATCTGCTACTAAATGTACTGGACATGATAGCCTAGCCTCAGTTCCTTACACCCCTGGAGGAGTAAAATGGGATTGTCTGTTACCACATTTTATTAGATGCCTGAAATAGTGATTGTTGTTAAATTCAGCAGACAGTGACAGGTTATGGAAAGTGAATGATATTACTAATTGAATTATTGCTTGCTGACTGTGAGAGTAACTGGTTTATTGTAAGTTTTACTGTACCTTAGTGAAGCCCATCATTCTGGTGACGTAATTTTATTCTTGCTGTCCCAAGATGCTTTTATGCAGATTAGGGGATTCTTAGCTCTAGAGGGATTATGTAATTATAGCCAGGTGCTGGAGAGAGATGCCACATGAAGCAGATTAGGGGATTCATAGCTCTAGAGGGATTACGTAATTATAGCCAGGTGCTGGAGAGAGATGCCTTCATGTGGTGGCACTGATATAACCATGTAGCTTAACTTCTTGGTTATTCAAACATCTCTCAGCTACTTCCCGAAAAAGAGAATGGTGGACTACAGGAGAAGGAAAGTTTAAGCCTGCACTCTAATTGTGTTCACATTCAGATGAGCCTGAGGTTGCAGCAACAACTACATATAGCCATCATTAACCCCTTCACTGCTAG
Organism: Birgus latro; assembly: GCA_018397915.1. Taxonomy (NCBI): domain Eukaryota; kingdom Metazoa; phylum Arthropoda; class Malacostraca; order Decapoda; family Coenobitidae; genus Birgus; species Birgus latro. The sequence continues at coordinate 11,136 of JAGKTI010011141.1, forward strand.
AGGTCCTTCTCATGTATGTATCTGTTGGCAGACACCTTAATCCTGTGAGAGGTGGTCACAAACAAATCACCTCCATGTAACATTGTCCCCTGCCATTTGGATGCCTTCCCTTGAGCTCAGATCCCTCTCTCATATATCTCTTCACTTAATCCCTCCATCTCATCCTTGGTCCTTCCTAACTTCAATCAATAGTTTGGTGATAACATAAAAGATGAAAAATATGTCATTATTGTGAAGGGGCTAAATCTCATTATCTGATCACATTGTTGTTGATAGGTTTTTAGATTAAATTTTGGTGAGTTATTGACAGATTATTTTATGATTAATGTGTGGAAAAGTTCACAGCTGTACCTGTTTGGAAAATATGAAAGTTTTAATACATAGGTCTTCATTAAATTTTTTTTTTAACCCATGTATACTGTAAGGTAAAGAGGTGAATTAATGACGAAGTACTGTAAATAGAAATACCTGTAATATAAAAGTTTGATAGGAAGCTAAGTTTGGAAGTGGGGATTGTGCTCAGCAGCACAGATTACTTATGCAGAAAGTCTTTGTTATGTGGTGCCTTACTTAGATGTTCTTTTATATATATATATATATATTTACAGTAATAAGTACATTAATGTACCTAAAAGTTGCCATATCAGAGTTCTATTGATATGTACATTTGATACTGATATGCAAGTTTTACCCAGCTTACAGGACTGGTTCTGTGGAATAAACTTTCATACTTTGGAACACATCACTGTCCTATAACAAGAACTTACTGTATGTTTTTTGTTGCTGAGGTAATGGGAGGGGAATAAAATTACATAATACCTAGGAGGAGTTTTTGGAAATTGAAGAACCATGCTGTGAGAAAAGTTTTCTTTACAAAAATGTGTAGAGAGGATGTGAAATGAAGTACTGTAATTGATGGTTGAAATGAACACTATGATATTCATTACTTCAGTCATTTGATATATTTTCTTGTTAATAAGTTTATTATACTTCATAAGTACCAGTCCTGTAAGGTGGGTAAAACTTGCATATCAGTATCAAATGTACATATNGAGAATGAAAAGGAGGCGGAGGAAAGATTTAAGAAGTGGAGAGATGGTATGGGGTACAAGGGCTTAAGGGTAAATGCAGATAAAACAAAAGTGATGATATCTAGGGTTGGTGGCGGTACAATCAGAGGAGAGGGAGAGTGGCCATGTGCAGTTTGCCACAAGGGTGTGGGAAGTAATTCCATCTTGTGTAGTGTTTGTGATAAGTGGGTGCACAAGAGATGTAGTGGTATTAGAGGTAGACTGCGAGATGATGCTGATTTCATGTGTGCGGCGTGTCGGGGAGAGCAGGTGGAGATTGTTAGGCGTGAGAGGGTTGAACTTGCAGGTGAGTCTCTTGAGTGTGTGGAGGAGTTTCGTTATTTGGGAGACATGTTATGTGCCGGAGGTGGGGCTGGAGTTAGCTCGGTTGCTAGGGTGAGAAGTGGTTGGAAGAAGTTCAGGGAGCTGTTGCCTCTCCTGACATTGAGAGGACTCTCCTTACGTGCTAAGGGGTCTTTGTATGCAGCATGTGTTAGGAGTGTGATGCTGTTTGGTAGTGAGACCTGGGCAGTAAAGGAAGAGGATATTCGCAGGTTTAAACGTACAGAAATGACAATGATTAGGTGGATGTGCAGTGCGTCCCTGCGTGCAAGGCCTGGGGGGGCTGGGTTTATGATGGAAGAGTTGAGAGGTAGGATGGGACTGGAGCGTATTGGTGTTGTGATGAGGAGATGAAGGCTGAGGTGGTTTGGACATGTGGAGAGGATGGGGGAGGATAATTGGGTACAGAGGGTGAGAGGTGTTAATATTGGGGGAGGGGTAGACCGAGAAAGACATGGGACGAGGTCATTAAGTGTGACTTAAGGGTTAAGGGACTGAACAAGGAGGCTGCCAGGGATCGAGCAGCGTGGAGAGCCGCCATTAGGTGACCAAGGCCGACGCATGCAAGCATGTTGGAGCCTTCAAAAACTAACGAACGAACTGTGCACTGAAAAACATGTCTTTTACTTGTCTTATTGTGGTGAACATAGCTGAAGTTGTCAGGCAGTCCGGACTGCTTTCTGGCTATATCGGACTTTTTCCAATATATAGGAGTTTAGTCCGGTAGCTCCTCGAGTCCGATAAAAGCGAATTCCTGTCTACTGAAGTCTGTTATATCGAGGTTTTACTGTAGTTAACAATAGAACTGTAAGTGACAATTTTTTCTGTATTTTCTTGTGTGATCTTAATAAGAAAAATTATCTTAAAGAAGTGATATGCTGTACTTAAGATTTACTGCATTTTCTTTTCTTTTGCACCTTTTTTTTCAAATCATCCTATAACGTCTTCAATACAGCTGATGCTGTAAATTATGGAACAAAATTCATCAACTTTATAGTTAGCATTGGNATATATATATATATATATATATATATTTAATGGAGGACTTACATACTGTACAGCCTTCAATAACCTCTGCCGTGCTGATTCTTTGAAAGGTAGTTGTACCTCCCCTTATTCATTATTTTATAACCAGTGTAAATTATACCTCATATGAGGTCAACAGCTTGGAGAGGGTTAACGCCTTCATTACTAGATAGGTTCCCAGACCTGAATAAAATGGCCTGATAGTAGCTAGAAGAGAAATTAGTTTTCACCATATTGAGAAGACTAAGGATGAGATGAAACCCTCTGATCTAAATCGCAACGGGACAAGAGGACCACCAAGGCTTAAAGTGTCTTGGTGGTGGAATGAGGTTAATGCATCAGTGACCAAAAAGAAAAATTTATAGGAACAGACACATAATTTCTGCTGGTTTCCGATAAACTGCCACATGACTGAACACCTTTTGTGTCTTATCATCAGTAGCTCATCTTGGACAGTGTGTCATGGCTGAAACAATATAAATCTATCATACAGCTATTTTCTGTGGATTTTTAGCTTTAGTGTAGAATGCTACTGAGGAAGTATTATTTTTATCGCACAAACATTATAAATTCTGCAAGTTTTGCTTTCATAAGTCTGGTGATTGCCAAACCAGCCTCCTCATTCACTACTGAGATGTGGGAATAGTGGAGTGAACATGAAAGTAAAGTGCTGTTGCTCAGTAGTAATATAATCCCCTCTTTAATATATGAAAGTGAAGTTAAGACTCGGCTGTAAGGTAGAGGGGTGGAAATTAGTTTTTTGAGAGAGGAATGTAGTACAAGGAGGGACATGATTAAATGACCAAATTTAAGGAGTGTTGTGGTGTTGATGTGGATGTGCTGGAAATTTTAGAAGTACCTTGAGATGATTGGGCCATTTGGAAAGAATGGAGAGTGAGAGATTGACTGAACGAGAATTGAGAATGAGAGATGCGGGTGAGGTGGAGGTGGAGGCCAGGGTTGAGGTGGAGGGATGGGGTAGAGAGGTATATGAATAAGGTGGGGGAGGGTGTTATGAGCTGGATAAAGGGCAGCCTGATGGCAGAGGATAGAGTGACTTGGAGACAGTTCATTTGTGGCCATCCTTTCTGCAATAAGTTATCTGATTACTATTTAAGATAGGTGTGGTGTTGGGATAGGTGTACCGCACTTATGCCTAGTATAGTGGATGGAGTAAGAAAGAAATTGGGCAAGGAGAAAGTGTAGAACAGGAAATGGTGATGGTAGTAGGTGGAGAGTAGACAGGCATGTATTGCAGGTATCCTGTTGATTGTGTGCGCCTTAACAATGTAGAGTGGAAGAAAGAGATGGGAAGGGGAAAAAGAAAAATCAATTAAGTGCTAGTGGTAGATGGTGGCGACCATCATCCACTCACTTGGTGTAGTGCTGCCTACTTCTTCCTTACCCTTTATTATTATTTTTCTGTGCCTGCCCTCCTCTCTTCCTGTCTCTCCCATCTTTCCTGTCACTTCTTATTGCTTTTCTTTCCTTTACAGGTGGCTTTACATTGAGTGACAAGCCAAATGGTTTCCTGTAAGCCAAGAAACCATTTACAACGCTGGGTGGTAACCATACAGCCAAACCATACGTGCTCCCTACGTATCGACAAGTGGGTTGGTGGAGGGTTAGTGCCCCTCCCCGTAAAACAAATAACTCAGAGTCGAATGGCCACCCCTTGCGGGATTATGGCGTCAGGCAATAGATAGATAATTAAGTGCTATGAAAATGAAGAAACGAAGATAATGGGAGATATGTAAGTACATTTAGGAATTGTGGGTGAAAGTGACTGGCAGTGACAGGTCAATGAAACAGTTTAAGAAATGAAAATAGAAAGATTGAATGCAGTATACCGTACAGAGGGAGCGAGGAAGAAAGTGAATGGCATGTGCTACAGTATTAGAAATAAGGGAGTTAGAGACGGGGGGGGGGGGGAAGCCAGGTATTAGGATATGAGCCAAATTGGTGAAACTGCCTGCGAGGAGGGGAAAATATGAATGGCAAGTTAAAAATATACATTAGCAGCATAGATTATAGTGCAGGTCAGAAATAGGGGAAGATAATATGAGTGGTCTCAGTTGAGCGATATGGGAAAGGAAGGATGCTGAAAGAGCTCGGGAGGAGTACTAAAGAAAAAAAAAGGGGGGGGAAGGGGGGCACACATTATCGAGTTGCTTTGAGAAAATAGGGTAGTGAGGATGTATACAGAAAGGAAGTGAAGGATTAGGAAAATGGTCCCGAATTTTGCAAGGGGAAAGAATACTAGATGTAGGGGAAATAATGATGGGAGGTGAAGAGGTTAAGGAAAGAGAGAGGCTAAAAACTGAACTCCATAAATCTAAAAGAAAAGGTTATCACGGAGACGAAGTAAACGCATATTCCGAAACCACTTGTCTCAACTGCCGAATCATTATTTACGGAACCTCTACCTCAACTGTCACGACGTGGGTGGCAGCTGCCGGTAGCATTTCGACCGCTATTTGTTACGGAATTTGAGGTTCTTTTTGTACCAGACCCTTCACCATGGCAGCGTTCGAAGGTAAGGAGAGTATCTTTTGATAGTAGTGAAGTATTGTATGCTTGCAGACATTAGGAAATGGCGTTGTAATTCTTGATAAGAGCCTGCCTTGTATATTTTGTATATTCAGACTCCACGATGGCAGCATTTGAAGGTATTGTTAATCATATTTGGTATCAGTGAAGTAATATTTGTATACAGACATCTGAAGTTGTGATTGGCATGTCATGATCGTGTTTACATTTTTTTTTCTTACTGTTAGGGTGTTGCATGCATTTGAAAAATGAGGTGGCCAGGCTGAATATTTACATGAGGTGGGTATGTGGTGGCCACTTGAATATTTAAATGAGGTGGGTATGTGCTGGGCAAGCTGATTATGGAGGGGACCAAGGAGTACTCTAGAGGGTCCAAGGGTCCTTGCTGTGAAATTTGAAATGGATGAGTATATTTCAGTGGTGGTCAGTATCAGCCATCATGCTATGCCACGGGGTTTAAGTGTGATGCAGGTGTTGGGTAGGTATTCAGAACCATAGTGGGTTGACATGGATGGGTTAGGTTAGGTGTCATTGGGTTTGGTTATTGCTGCAGTTTGGAACATTCAGTCACTGCTAGATTTTTTATTAGACTTGGTTAGTAGGTTAAAATTAGAAAAAAGTTACCAGGTACCTGCTTGTGAATGTTTAATACTGTATACCAAAACTTAAGATTACATTGTGGCAAACTAAATCTAACTCATCCTATCTTAATCCACTTGGTCATGTTCTGAGTAATTAACAGCTGTTATGAGGTCATGTGAGAGAGTAATGTTTTATTGGATTATTAGGCTGTGGTAATTTCTTTATGATAAATTTGTGGTCAGTTTTCAGTTTTTCAGAAACAGTAATTTATAGTGTACCTGTTATTTGAGGTGTATTGTGTGATTTATTAGATTTTTATAGTATGTCTTAAGGAATTAGGCCCAACACATTTTAGAGTTAGGCAAGCCTAAAATAGCTTAACCTAGCTGACTGTAATCTAACAAAGCCAAGCCCAACTTAATCTGAACGTAATAACCACCCTGCCTTAGGCTAAACCTGTAGTTGTTTAATGCTGTCCTGTTCCACCTCCCCTCCAACTCACCACTCAATCCCATTCTTGTTTAGCTGTCAGAGCCCTTAATGCAGATTCTCAAAAGCTTTTCAGATTCAGGGTATCTTCCATAGTTCCATAATTCATTTTTTTTTTTTTTTGGGGGGGGGAGGCATAACGTGTGAGAGACAGGCACGCCTTTGACATTCAAAGAACAGTTGTGCATTTGAAACTTTGATGCCCCAGAGCATCAAAAGAACGGGAAAATATTAATGGCAGATACAGTATTTGCCTTTTCTAGATTTTTCCACATAATGTACCTCAACAGCAGATGACAGTACTACAGCTCTTCCTACCTTCCATAGCATTTTGTAACATATACCCATTATACACTTACAGTAACTGCAGTGGAATTCAAATGCAGGTAACTGTATCACGAGTTATATGGGGTTATGTTTAATGGCCTTAAGAGAGTCACTCATGTGTTGCCTGTGTCACCCTCACTCCCAAGTACAGTATATAGACAGCAGTAATATGAATTACAGTACTCAGTACACACCTACAGCAGCACAACAGCTGCAACAGAATTCAACACCCGATAACACAGTGGTTATATGGGTTTATAGTCTAGGCACTGTGTGTAGAGGGTTACTCATATGTGATTTAAATCTCTCCCCCAAGTACATATCCAGGCATACTTAGTACACATTAACAGCAGTACAATACCTGCAACAGCATTCAGATAACAGTAACACATGGGTATTATGGGCCCATGGGGTTCTGTCCAGTGACCCTAGAGAGCTGCTTCCAGATAACAGGCCTATTGATTTGGTTACGGTAAAGGGTTTTAGTGGAAAAAGTACAGTACAAACACACTCTCCAAGGGATTGGCTGAGCATTTCATCCTATCTGGTTGTTCTTATAGCTAGTTGTAACAACTGGGCAGCAGAACCGAACTGCCCATTTGTATCAGTGCTATTATGTAAAGACACCACTCCAGTCGTAATCTTACTCTGAAAGCAGCATTTATCAGTTACAGCCTTGGTATCATGTTAGCTGTGTCTGAAGAAAGTGGTTGTCATAAATGAACTACACTAAGATGTAACATAGGGCCATATTCTGAGTGGTCTAGGAGGTACTTCTTCCTTAATGAGTTATTGTGCATATTACACCTTCATATGGTGGGACCAGTATGACTGGCCAGTGGAGCTGCTCAGTTATGCAATTACAAACACCCCTCAGTCTGCTCCCCATGCCCTGATAGGAGGATGGTGGACTGCAGAAGGGCAGCTTTGGGCTGCAATCCATTGGGTTCACATTCAAATGAACCTGAGTTGCAACTAGTACTACTACTACTGTTACACCTCATTAACCTCTTGTGTGTTACTGATGCAAACTTTGTCAGTGTAGCACAATTTTTAAAACATATAGGGTACTGGTAAATAATAAAAGTGAGACTGTTCAGGTTTAATATGCAATATAAATCATCTTATATGTCAGGACCAACTTGCCAAGCCCCGTGCTCGTACACTCCTTTGTGGGGTGACATAGGATTGGATGATGGATGAATAAATAACTAAGAAAGAAGAGGTATTGTGAAATGTCCAGTTGCACCTTGAGTATGACCATCACTACTAGCCAGACTTTCCTACTTATATTAATCTGTTAAGCTCTGAAAGTTTGTGAATTGACTGATTTGAATTCTTTTGACAGAGATGGGTGTTTTGCCAGAGATTGCCAAGGCAGTAGATGAAATGGATTGGACGTAAGTACTGTAGTTTCACTGTGTATATATTTTTTACTCGGCTGTATGGTGGTGGTAGTAGCAACAGTAGTAGTAATAGTACAGTAATTCCTCGATTATCGGAACGATCCATTACCTGGACGCACGCTGTGATTTCGCTGTATTAAACAATTATATTTACATTTTTCCATTTTATGTGGACAAAATGCTTGCATCCAGGTGAAAATTATGGCTCCCCATTTTCGCCCGCCCGGGCGGGAATAGTCCGGTGGTGCCACGCTGTCTGGTGCAGTAGTTCACCCAGGATCTGCAAGAGACCCCCTCAGTTGCTCCCAGTTCCCACCCAGCAACTGCGTAGTGAACAGCTTCTCTCGGACAGTTGTTATGGTGGCTTGTGTGATTGTTCCCTTTGCCACAAGACCACACTGGATGTACTGTTCAGTGCAACAGCTTCACTAGTCACAGTGCAGCAGAGTCAAGGAGCTATACTGCTTTTACGCTAACTTGGCCTAAAATTACCATCTTTCCATCCTTAAATCTGAACTGTAGCAATAGATTAACACTTGAATTTGGTGCTAGTCATGGAGAAGTGCTATGGAAAGGATGTTGAGCCACAGCATTGTCTCATTCTGCCACTGAGCTGCGTGAAATGAGCAGCAAAAGCACGAAAATCTAGGCCAAGTTAGCGTAAAAACAGTATACAGTAGTGAGTTATTCTGCACGATTCCCTGCAAGGAATCACGAGTGCTGTCTTTGATTTTTTTCTAGCTTACTGTACAGTACCATGAGTTTATTCTACTTCACCATGATTTTTATTCCATTTTACCATTATATTTTGTGTGCCCATTGCATTTTTCTTGTGTAGCCATTTTTTTCATGTTTTTTCATGTCATTGCAGGGTATGGCCCTGCAGTGGTCATTGCTTGTTGTGGTTGATGGGTCAGCTTGGCCATGGCAGTTGCATGGCTGTGGTTTATAGGTCTGCTTGACCAGATAGAACAGAATGTTAAGCAAGTGTTGTACAATGTACTGTAGTGGCCTTTTACAATGGCATTCAAAGTTAGCTTGTGTACTAAGGGGGCCCAGGGGAGAAGTCCATTATCCGGACGGATCCACATTCTGGACATGCCTTTGACTCGATTATGTCGGATAATCGAGGGATTATTGTAGTAGTAATACAATACTGGACTCACTGGGATGTGAACCGAGTGGATCACAGGAAACTAGCCCCTTCAGCTTGCCACTTCCAGAAACTTACTGTTGAGTTTATGTTGAAGAATTGTATGTGATGTGCTAGTGCAGTAAGTATGGTGTGATTTGGGGGCTGCATTACTGTAAAGGTATAGTGGAGTGTTTGCAATCCCCCCCCCCAAAAAAAAAAACTCAAGGCATAGGCTTTAGCAGGCCATTCCTTGAGGCGCAGCATACCTCCAGTTGTTTCATACCCCACATGTCACCACTTCAGTGCTAACACCTACCATCCATATTAAATACATTCTAGGCCTGACTCATTCAGAACTGGTGTATTGATTGCCGGGATATTTTTATGACATGTTGGTGGGTCATATGGTACAATAGATCAGTAAAGAGTACATGAATGAAGTTCAGATCCTATAAACTGTACCTTCTCCCAGCTGGGATTTGAACCTGTGTCAACAATTGGGACAGCAAACCACTCCTTTGTGGACTTGGCTGCCACCACTCCCACTCAGCCACCACCATCACTTGGTAAATTGGTACCGAGAGAGAAGTTAAATAATGACTGAAATAATTTCTCTCTCTCTCTCTCTCTCTCTCTCTCTCTCTCTCTCTCATGTACGGTACGGTAGAGGAACAGTTATGCAGTACTGATGTAATTTTTCCATATGGGTGAAGTCAAATAAAGCTGTAATGTAGTGGAGCAGTATGTATGTTCATAGTTGTACCTCATGAGAGGGGGGGGGAGAAACGTGTCATAGTGACTTTTTAAATCAGGTTTTCCCTGTTCTCTGCACACTACTTCATTCAATTTTTAGGTGGGGAAAAAAAGGTCAGGATGATGATGATGATAATGGCAGTGATAATGATCATCATCATCATCATCTAATCCTGTGTTGCCCTATGGGGAGGTGGGGCTAACATTTAAGTTGAGAGTGAGCAGCCTCACTCATCCCTCAGCGGCATTACGTGAGCAATAAACCCCAACCATCCCATGGACATAAACCTGCATAGGCTCAATCCGATTGGAGTGCCTTAATTACCCACTAAACCACTAGGTGCCATAATCTGGTTATATGGTTACCATTCAGCTTAGTAAATGGTTTCCTGGTGTACAGGAAACCGTTTTGCTCGTCACTCAGTGTAGATTCACTCACAGGCAGAAGGATGAGGAAAGAATGAAGGAAAGAAAGACAGAAGAAGGAATGTAAAGTCACCTGTAGGCAGAAGGAAGAGGAAAGAATGAAGGAAAGACAAAAGAGGAAGGAGGGAAGGAAAAGAGGAAAGGACAGTCACCCGAGAGCAGCATACATTGAGTGACTGGATGATGATGAATATTTACTAGGCAAACTTCACACAGATAATCCAGATTGAAATACAATAAAAGTCCATTAATTCGAATGGCAGTGGACCGAGAATCATTCAGATTATCAGATTTTTTGGATTTTTGGGTGGGACCCGTAAGACCCTTAATTTCATGTTTAATTTGAAATTTTACCTAATGGATCACTTTTCATTCATTCATAATACAATATAGCACATATTAACATTATGTATTACTGTACATAAATTATTTACTTAATAATGTATTACAAAAGACACAAACTGTAACTGGTAAATTAAGAGATGTTATGGGTTGTTTAACTCACCAGTAATGCTTAGTGTTGAAAACAGTAGTTGTAGGCAGGTAAATCCAATTAGAGAGAGTAAGTCCAGGGTTAATAATTATATGCACGTATTGTAAAAGCACAAAAACTTAATACTAATGGCTTTCAAAAACTTTCACACTGCATTTTTAAAAAATGAGTGCCGATAGCGACTCGTGATGATATATGCGTGATGCTGGGCGGCCATTATTCACTTGCTGTTTAGGTCAAGTTTTTGCTTGATTTGCAATGAGGACTTTCAAGAGACTTAGTGGCAATCCTTGGTGATTAAAATTTTTATAGGGAGTATTAGGGGGCAAAACTAATTGGTTAGGTTAGGTTAGAATGCAGTAGCTATGCACTGCTGTGTCCAGTCGGTGAGGTTGTATGTAAACACACTGTCTTCGGTGTCTTAAGGCAGACTTATTTGTAATAATCTGTCTTTATATTTTTAAAGAAAAATATGAGGCTTCTAGAATCTAACCCGCTGTTTGATATGTAAATATATGTCATGGTGACCATCATCCACTCACTTGATGTAGTGCTGCCTACTTCTTCCTTAACCTGTATCATGCTTTTTCTGTGCCTCCCCTCCTCTTTTGCTACTTCTCCCATCTTATCTGTTACTTCTTATTGCTTTTCTCTCCTTTACAGGTGGCTTTACATTGAGTGACAAGCCAAATGGTTTCCTGTAAGCCAGGAAACCATTTACAATGCTGGGTGGTAACCATATAACCAAACCATATGTGCTCCCTACATGTCAGCAAGTGGGTTGGTGGAGGGTTAGTGCCCCTCCCTGTAAAACAAATAATTTTTAATTTTGATTTTTTTTTTACTTTTGGAGTTTTTGTCAGCCTTCTTCAAAAATTCGAGTTATTGGGATTTTCAGATTATCAGTGTTTGGATTAATGAACTTTTACTGTACCATCCATTTTGGAAGGTCGGGATGTACTGGTACTGATAATTATTCTTCATCGTCATAATCCCTACCTCTCTTTTCACTACCCAGGGATGAGGTGAGGTAGCATCCAGAAAGCAAGCAAGAAGAAAAACATGACATGGAGAATTAATCAGCAATATGCTCCATGAAGTACATGGTACCACAAGCTGATAAATATTTCTTTAAAAAGTTTGCGTCACCCCAAAAATCCTTGTACTCAAAAATAACAGTAATATGGATAGATGTAGGATTGTGCAGTTTTGTTTTTTTGGTGAAAGGTCTTAAAATTTGTATTACAAGGTGGTTTTCATAGTAGATGGTGATTATGAATTTTTCTCTGCAGACTCCCCACTGATGTCCAAAATGAAGCAGTACCACTCATATTAGGAGGTGGGGATGTCCTGATGGCAGCAGAGACAGGAAGTGGCAAAACAGGAGCATTCTGCCTCCCAGTTCTGCAGATAGTTTGGGAGACTCTGAAAGACATCCAACAGGGCAAAACATCCAAGGTCAACAAGGAAGTCTGTAAGTCATTATAGAATACAGTATTTAAGTTTTACTTTGGTTGAGTCATTCATGAGTGTGTGAGATGATAATTTTTCTAATCAGTCAGTCATGTCAGTGCCATCTTGTGAAGGTGTCCTTCATTACCAACTGAGAATATGGAGGTGACAGTTGTGAAGTGTACCACATGGTGATTGATTGATTGTAGGTCCTCGGTGGCTATCAGTGATGGTGATGCTTTTTTTTTTTTTTCCCCCAAGAAAGAACTGGAGACTTGGAGGGATATAGCATTCTCATTTCTGTGTCTTTGCATCAAAACATATCTTGGAGGAAAATTGTCATGTAACTATAGTGCACTTAACCTGGTAAGAATCCCTAATCCCTTTCAGCTCAGGTGATCATGAAGTTTTGTCAGAATGGAGGGTTTGATTTTACTCATTCCCATCTTATAATTAAAGCTCATTGAATTTCATGCAACTGTGATTTAGTATTCAAGTTGAGAGAATGACACGGTTCCATCAGGTTATAACAACAATATCTTTGCACACGATTTTTCCCCATATAAGCAGGAGTCTTGGGATCTGGAGCTAGGCTACTCAGTCCTGATATTCAAGGCAGTGATGACCAGCCTCTTTTGCATCTGAGTGGTATTATGCAAGCAAGAAACCCTAGCCACCAGGTGAAAATAAACAGATATGAAATTGCTTTTGCAGCTCCCCACTGGCTGTTGAGCTTCTTTGACCGTGACCCTGGGATGGCGGTGACTCCCGATGGGCTGCGGTGCCAGTCCCGTGAGCCAAAGGCTTGGCAGGGCGTGAGGGGGACCAAGGGGGTGACAGGCAAGGGAAAGTACTATTTTGAGGCCACGGTGTCGGATGAAGGACTGTGTCGTGTCGGCTGGGCCACTCCTCAGGTCAGTAGTTACCTGTTGTTTTTGTTGTGGCCCAAGCCTCATCTGGATATATACTGGTACACTTCTCTTGCAGCCTACCCTTCTCCTTTTGAGGGATAGAGGAGAGGTAAAGGATGACTGTATAGGTACTTGATGCCTCAGAGAGAGAGAGAGAGAGAGAGAGAGAGATTGGCAGGGTGTGTGGAGAACCAAGTGAATGGTGGGGAGGGGAAAGTTCAGTTTTGAGTCTGGTATTGAACCAAAGACTACTAATCCTCAGTTTTTTTCCCCCTGGCTTATCTGAATGTAAGCATAGTGGACTTCAGACTGAAGTTGCCAAACCTCTGCAGCCTGCCATCATCTTTTAAGAGATAGGGACTATTCCTCCCCCAAGCAGAGCTACCTGATTACATAAGTGATAGTCCTGTGACCCAGACACTTGGCAGGGAGTGAGGGAGACTTTGTAGCACCTACTGTATTTCCTAGAAATTTATTCTACATGTTACACCCCTGTATTCTCTTGGATTAAAAATGTAAACTGTATCAATAGTGATACAGTAAATAAAATGCAATTGAGTATTAATGAGTAGCAAAATTAATCACTAAGGAAAGGTGTGACAAAGCCTCCTGTGCACGGAACTATTGGGGTGACTAGGTAGGGCAATTACCACTATGAGGAACTTCATTGAATTTGGCATGGGCCGAACAGGGTGGTACTCCCGAAGGGAATGGGAATGCTGGTGATAGGGAGAGCTGGAGCTCCTGTTTCACTAGCTACCTAACCATCCCCCTTTGCTGACCTTTTCAGTGTGACAGTAACATGGAGAGTAGACCAGCATACTGTGCCAAACATTTTCTCTAACTATCCTATGCACTACACCACATGCGCTTTGCATATTACACAGCGTATCCCACTACGTTACAGAGGTTGACGCCAGCAAGGGCATGCGGCCAGAAAACTTTGCCCCCGCTACCTAGTGGCGGACTTTGGGGGAAGGCGTGACTGGGGTTCCGCCGGCATAGGTCATGGGTCCGGGGCGAGATGGGGCTCGAACCTGTGCTAGAGGGTACAGGGCATTGCGGTTCCCAGGCTGCCGCTTCCGCTCAATAGAGAGGGGCCTGAACCTGGGAGTAGCGCCCCAGGAGGCTTCCCTATCAGTGGGTGTATAATGGCGGGGCAGTTGCAGTGCCAAGCCGCGCTTGGAGGGTGTCCCTGCAGCTGTCCTGGCAGGGTGCCCCGAGGCCACTACCACAGTCACTGGTAAGCTGGTGGGCTAGGGGTCCCAGATCCATTGCCTGGACCTGGGACTGTGCAGTGGGTCGGGCCTTTGGAATGTTTACCCCCCTTTATCTTACCGACTTTGAACTACAAATACAAGCATCGAAGCAAGCCTGAGGACAGCAAATCACCCACGGGGTTAAGGTTGGGTTCGTGGAATGTGGGAAGTTTGAGAGGAAGAGCGGGGGAAGTCGCTGAGGCATTCAGTAGGAGGTGGGTGGATGTGGCATGTTTGCAGGAAGTCCGGAACAG
>JAGKTI010011142.1:0-10826 GCA_018397915.1 Birgus latro
TCATCGAGTAACAGTAGTTGTGGTTGAATGTATCCTACTTAAAAGTGATGACTGTATGGCTCATTATGAAATGTGTAGCCATATTTCACTCATTCAGCAGTACCTCTCAGGGCTGATGGTTGCCATCCATCTACTACCTAAAATGGTGATTTATAGTTCTACCATTTATAGTGAATTAATAGAATTCTTGCTAATTATATGAGAATTCTGGGGCTTCATACCAACTGAACCCCCTGAAAATAAGTAGTGTTTCTCTTGTTTGAGGGAAGTCATCCCCCTCAAACACACACACACAAGCACGTGTGTGGGCATGCGCACATACACACAAACAAGTACAAAAGTACTACAGTAGATCCTCTCTATACCAGATCAACTGGAGGGAAGCCCAATCCGATAAAGCCAACAATCCAGTAAGTCCAATGGTCCCCCCCTCCCTGAAATGGAATTTCAAGCAAGCAGTGGAAAATAAATGAGTAAAACAGCATGTTCTAGTGTTAAAAATGAAAACTATATCCATTTTACACTAACTTGGCCCATAATTTCACACTCTCATCAAAGCACCTCTTCCTGACTGGCGGTATTACTATAGCCTTGAATAACAACTCAGCAATCATGAGAGGGAGGGGGACGGAAAAACCGCCACCAGCACTGATAAACTGCGATCTGAGTCACCCCGCACCTTCATGTAATAGATAGTACTATATACATCAAATTCAAAAAAGTGTCCAGTGAGCCCAGAGTTGTCCTGTAGGTCTGCATGGTTTTTCCCATTTACAGGATGGTAGGCGATATGTCCGATGGTTTGTCCGGGGGCCTCAAGGAGTTCGTTAAATCCAATAGCTGGTCTAGTTAGGTACGGTAAAGCAAGAGTCTGCTGCCTATGCAGGAATTCTGGAGTCCTTCAGTTAATGCCCTTGGTATGGGTGGTGTTGGGGGGTGAGCATGTGTGGCATGCAGTGAGAGGGTGATATGGTGTGTTGCGTGGTTTTGTTAAAGAACTTAAAGTTGCTATAGTCTACAGAAGTGATGCAACTTGTGTCCAAAAATCAACAGCGAGAGATGATGAACAGAGTCACTCAGAGATGCTCATGTATCTAGCAATCTGCCACTGGAGTCAAAAATGCAAATGGAACTGACAGCAGCTGTTAGCATAAAAATTATACAGTACCAAATATTTGCCAAAAATTATGACAATGTGTGAATTATTGTTTGGACTTTGTATTAAATTTGATGACAATTACAATCATAAGAAGTCTTACGGTAGCTTCAGGTGCATGTATGGTGATACCATACTTTAAGAGCTATAGTGATAAGGGGGAGCTTCATGTAATTACAAGGCTTATGATGAATTTAATAGGAGCCACAGTAATCAATGGAGTGTTGTTCCAGGGATTTCTAGTAAGCTTGGGGTACAGTAGTAGTAGTAGTAGCATTAGTGGTAGTAGTAGTAGTAATAGCAATCCCAAGTTCATCTGACTGTGAACCAAGTAGACTGCAGGCTTAAGTTACCCTTCTACAACTCACCATTCTCCTTGTGGGGAACAGGAAGGGAACTGAGGGATGTTTGTATGACCAGGCAGTAGATCCACTCCATCATACTGATATCACCACGTGAAGGCATCCCTCTCCAATTAATGGGTATTAATGATTTGCAGACATCATGGCAGTTACAGCATATTATACTCTACCAGGGGCTACTTTAACTGAATAAAACTGTGGTCAGCTGGCAAACAAAAGGTCTTATCCTTCCTATCATCTGCACCCACACAGATATTGTTCTGTACCTACAGCTGGACAATCACACTCAGCTGAAACACCAAAAGTGTGAAAGGGTTCTGGTTGTTTGTTGTAATTATTACTAAAATTACTACTACTACTATACTGTACCACCACCATCACTACTACTACTACTATTACTAGTACTTTTCCCAAAGGTGAGCACACGTGAAAGGATAACTACGGGCAGCATCTCGAGATGTCGGTCCTCCAGTTGCTTTGGTCACAAGGTCATGTTGCTTACCTTCCCACACGAACTTGACCTTCGCTACAAAGCTCTCCTGCTGGCTGGAGCTATATCCCTGGTGAGGTACTGAGAGGTTGCGGGAACTGGGATGCAAGGATGTTAGGGCACCTGAAAGGAATGAAAAGATGCAGGATAGAAGGACATTAGTTTAGCAGGGATGAAAAGGCTGGGATGGAGGAATGCTGGGATGAGAGAAGAAAAGGGAGCCAGATGAAGGAATATTATATTGGAACCTTGGCCCTTCCCACAGTCCGGGATCTCTGGGACTGTTGAAAGGGTAATATGAGATTGGGTAATACAATATTGTATGATATGGTAGGATAAGGCTCAAATGCAGAAAAATTAACCCATCCATGGTGTGATAAGTCTCAACTACCAAATTCTTGTTACCACCAGATGCTTTATTCATCATACAAAAAGCACAGTACGTCCATTTTCTAAGTGTTAGCAACAGTCTCTAATAATCTGAAATATCCTGACTGTTTCACTCTTGCTACCTCCAGATTATTTAATGCAGCTTAGGAGGGTCATGTATTTCATTGAAGATAATGAGCAGTCTCCAATATGACAGCTGGGAAGAAGAATAAGAGAACCAGAATGAGGACTGGAAGAATACTGAGTTGTGTAGGATAAGATATGGCCACATTGAAGCAATGCTATGATGGGTGGGGTTAGGATGAGTAACATATGATTTGGAAGAAAGATGAGGCTGGGAAGGAGAAGAATAGAAGAGACAAAGCATGAAATGGAATGAAGAATAAATGAGGTTAGGGAATGAAATTAGGAGAGTGTAAAGGATCAGACTAATAACTAGGCTGGGAGACAAGGAATAGGATGGAAGAACTGAATGTACAGAACTGGAAAGAGATCAAGAATTTATGAGTGAGCAAACAACTGAATGAGAGAAATTTGCACAATTGAGCATACTCATATAAGTATTATATTAAAGAAAAACAGACACGAGGAATTAACATATCTTGTATTTCAGAGAGATATACACTGGTAATATATGAAGAGATCTTGAGAAGTCCACCAATCAGAGGATGGGAAGAGCAAGAAAAACTCCACCAATGAGGAAGCTGGAGAAGAACACTGTCTTCCATTAATTAGAGGAAAGGAAAATATAACCAGTGATTAGGCTCCAGTAGCAAAAAAAATTGTGCACACATTTTGGGCCCAGAATATCAAAAGAGGAAATCATGTAATGTCACTCACATTTCAGTAACTTAAAAGCACACACACACACAGTCTCCCTGAACCAGTCACAGGCTATGGCAAAGAAGGGTCAAATTTAAGATGCCATACATATGGATTAAGTGTGCATCATATTTCTACGAAGTTTCACATATCTTATTCACTGTTTCTACTTATGATCCTTGCATATTTTTATGTTCTGTCTATCTATAGCCCTAATCCTGTAAGGGGTGGCCGTTTGTCTTTGAGTTAGCTGTTTTACGGGGAGGGGCACTAACCCTCCACCTACTCACCTGTTAACACTTACAGAACACATATGGGTCGGTTATATGGTTACTACCCAGCGCTGTTGATGGTTTCCTGGCTTACAGGAAACCATTAGGCCTGTCACTCAATGAAAAGCTACCTCAACAAGAAAGATGAGTTATAAAAAGTGACAAGAAAGAAAATTTGTTAATTTTCCATATTATCATATTTACTACACACTTTTATTTGTATCTATACAGTATATCTATATCTGTCTACCTATTTATATACAATTACAGCACCGACTTTCTGGCACCCTTGGTTCCACAACCTTGCCGAATGAACCATTTACTCCGACTAACGGAGGTGACATGTCACATATAATAATTCAACAGGGACCAACGGAGATCACAGATAATTATTCAACATCTCTGACCCACTGTCCTGCAATGGTAATCACACTCATGTTCTAATTCAAGTTCTTATTGAACAACTGAGCCTGGTTCACTATCATGCTATCCAGCAAGTCCACTCCAGCTCTCCGACGCTGTTGAAATCTTTCCATCATCACTCGATCACGGTCGGTAGTCTTACCACCTCTAATAGTTTTTTCTAATGTTCATTTACTTCTTATAATCATTGTCTGCATAAAATTTAAATATTTCGTCACTTTGCTTCTTTTTATCATAAACAGTTGATGAACATATATGTCACAGAACTCCCGCACGTGAATGCCACTGTCCATGTTTTTCAACAGAACCTTATACTACTTTATTGTTTTTGTTTTCAACATAACAAAAATACATTATATTACTGCATTAAATCCCCCCCTTAAAAAAAAAAAAACTTTTAATACACCATTTTGACCAGAGAGGTGAGTGAAAATACTGTATACTTGGATACTGGCAGCCAGTGCAGTAGGTCACTGCATGGTCCAGTGAGATACTCTTCACTAGACCTTGGGTCACTTGGTAGCTATGTATCGCTTATTTTGGTAATGGCGTGCCTCAAGGCAACTGGCTTCCACACGCAGACAACCCCAAACACATTGTTAAGAAGCAGGAGTGTGGGCTGCATGGTAATGGAAGGTGCCCAATAATTCTCGCATTTTCAGTTACGAGTCAGGGTTGCCAGATAACCTGCTGTTGTGAGCGAAGGTATTTTGTAAAGTATTGCATTAATCTGTATTCTCTTTTTTTCTATAATGTATCATTTAGGTGACAGATACATTATGAAATTTAATTTCAGTTTGTATGATAGAGCATTTAGAGTGCCACGTAATGTAAGAAAGCTCTGGAATACTATGGCTGTTTCCGACTTGGAACTGTCATCATAGGAACACCTATGGTCCTTCTAAATTATCGAGATCGTTTGGGCATTGTTCCTCACGGGAATTCCCCCCAACCGCCTTTCAGCCAAACCTGTACCAACACACACCTCTCCATCTCATGTCAACTATTTACTACTTCTAAATGAAATTTATTTACAGCATCTATATATATTTATTTCTCAAGGCTATAAAGGTATAAATGTCTATTTTTAAAATAATAACAATGACTTGGCAACGTTGCTTTCCAACGTTGTCACATTTGTAGGTGAGTCAGTGAGGGTGGGTCAGGTGGACACGATCAGACTGACCGTGTTAATCCACAAGTCACTTCCTCTCTGGCCGCCACCCAAGATGGAAGCTCCTACCCCTGCTACTCGTCCTCATCTGCTCCACAGTTGAGAAAAAGAACTTATTTACAGCGTAAATAAGTATTCCTTAGAAAAGAAGGCAAACAGAGGACCTATAATTGATTCCTCAAAAGCTGTTGCCCGAACAGCAAAAGCCACCAACGTGAGTGAAGTAACAGTCAAACAAATCTGCTGAGAGACAGACAGATAGACAGACAGACAGACATAAATTCTAATAATTCATAAAACTGTATAGACTTTTTATAGAAATAAATTAATATAAAATGTAACTTTATATGCAGAGAGAAAGAGAGAGAGAGAGGTGGTGTGGTGGGAGGGAGGATTGTCCCTTGCACTATGTCTCTAATCTGATAATCAGCCCTGTACAAAGTTTGGCAGTGCCGCGGGGCGGGGAGTCCCCGTGAGGGACACGCCCAAACGATCAGTTCTAGATTGTTCTATTTCACAGAACAATCTAGAACCGAGCAAGGTTATAAAAGGATGGGGGAGAGAATGGAGAAGTCTCGGTTTAGTTTTACTTGTGGCCTTGCGAAGTTACTGTAGCTCTGGTACTTGTGAAATCAGTGTAGTGGCAAGCATACAGTGTACAGTAATTACTTGGTAAATAAAGACAACGAACGCGAGAAGCTTGTGTTATTACAACGCCTGAGTTTACTGAAAGGCTGACCCTACAAACTTAAGAACGATTCACTAGGGGATGTCCTTTCTATACTGAACTTCTGCTGCTGGAGCCTGTGGCAGTGTGGGCCGTGGATGTAACCACTGGTTACTTAATTACTTATTGCGTAGCCACAATAAGGAAGCTTAGCCGTAACTATTTATGGTATATAAGGTATGAAATTTTGACATCATAAGTTTGATCTTTAAAAGTGGTTTGAGGTCATTCATATTTGGAACATAGATTAGCCAAAGGTGGCTTCTTGTCTAATATCAACAAGAGCTGAAGACAAAGGTGTAGAAGAAATGAAGCATGGGTACATTTTACAGTTGTCTCAACAATTGGCTAACTGTATCCTTAACTGTAACCACATTCCTTTCAGATAATAAGAGGGACCACAACTATTTTTCTGTGAAGTTACAGCTTCTTCTTTTTTTTCTTTTTTCAAAAATATATTACAACGGGAAAAATTAAGAAGATCTGAATTCGGTACTTTCCACTAGGCTAAATACCAAAATACTTAGCCAAAATTCTCAGCAAACTTTTTATTAAAGAATTCTCAACCAAACAGCCATATCTCAATTGGTTTCTGAGATATTTCAATTTCAAATATCCACTTTTTGCACCATAAATGAGTATGCGACCTTCAAAAATAGGTCAAGGTCATTTATATTTGGTACAAGTACATGGGTTACCCTAGGGTACCTTCCTGTATAATATCATCCAGATCGAAGAAAAAAGAAAAAAGTGCAAAGAAAAATAATAATACCAAAATAATAAGCTTCGCCACACACACACACACACACACACATTTTAGGAAAAGAATCAGCCGGTTGATTACGTATGAGTCCGGGGGAAATAGTAGTCAGATAGATTATTTTCTGGTCAGGAGGGTTGACAGGAGATTAGTGAGGAATGTTAAAGTTATAGGAACCGAGGAGTGTGTGTAGCAGCACAAACTGTTGATTTGTGACATGGTGCTTAAGGATCGAGTGATGAGAAGGAGGACATATATACCTAAGAGGAAGATATGGAAGCTGGGAAACCAATCAGTAAAGGATGCCTTTTATAGTGAGATGAGGAGAGTGGTGGCTGAACAGGAAGCCGTAGATAGAGGCGTTAATGAACAGTATAGAGCCCTTAAGAACAACCTCTTGAGAGTTACACTGATACAATATGCGGTTGGACAAGAGGCCCACCAAGACATAAAGTAACTTGGTGGTGGGATCAGGGTGTAGAAGCTGCAGTTAAGGAGAAAAGAAGGCTTTTCCGGGAATTGAAGAATGGTGGTAACAGGGAGGAGTACTTGGCTGCCAAGCGCAGGGCTAGAAGAGAGGTATACAGGGCAAAGTCTGAGTCACAGAGACTTTTACTTGATAATCTAAATCATGGAGAAAGGAAAAATATGATTTTTACGGTGCCAAATCAGGTGAAGAGGGATAATCGGGACATTGTAGGTGAGCAGTGTGTGAAGAATGATGATGGAAGCGTGGTGGTGAGCAGTGAGGATATTAAAGATGCATGGAGAGAGCATTATAGCCGATTGTTGAATGAGGAGTTTGATTGGGATAGAGAAGGTTTGGAGCCTGCTGATCCAGTGTTTGGCCCTTGGCCTTTGATTGACGCTGCTACTGTGAGTCAGGCAATAGGCAGGATGCGGGTGGGAAAGGCGGCAGGTGTGTCTGGGTTGACTGCCGAAATGTTGAAGGCCTCAGGAGATAGTGCGGTGAGGTTAGTCACTGACCTGATAAATAGGATTATATATGAGTGTGTTGTCCCAGATGATTGACTGAGGAGTGTAATTGTAAATGTGTACAAGGGAAAGGGTGATGCCCTGGAAAGGGGAAATTACAGAGGTATAAAGCTCTTAGATCAGATAATGAAAGTAATGGAGAGAGTTCTAGAAGGTATGATTAGAGAAAGAGTGAATATCAATGAGATGCAGTTTGGGTTTATGCCAGGCAGGGGGACCACTGATGCCATATTCATTGTTCGACAGCTTCAGGAAAAATATATTGGAAAGAAAAGGGAATTGTATTTTGTTTTTGTTGATTTGGAAAAGGCCTTTGACAAAGTCCCTAGAGAGGTGATGAAGTGGGCAATGAGAAAGCTAGGGTTGGAAGAGTGGCTGGTTAGGGTGGTTATGGCCATGTATATGGGTGCTCGCACCCAGGTAAGAGTGAATGGAGCTTTGAGTGATGAGTTTTCCGTGAATGTTGGTGTGCATCAGGGGTCAGTTTTGAGTCCCTTGTTGTTTATCATGGTGCTTGAAGCCCTCTCACGTGACTTCAGAGATGGACTCCCATGGGAGATGTTGTATACTGATGATTTGGTGTTGATTGCAGAGAATGAAAAGGAGGCAGAGGAAAGATTTAAGAAGTGGAGAGATGGTATGGGGTACAAGGGCTTAAGGGTAAATGCAGATAAAACAAAAGTGATGATATCTAGGGTTGGCGGTACAATCAGAGAACAGGGAGAGTGGCCATGTGCAATTTGCCACAAGGGTGTGGGAAGCAATTCCATCTTGTGTAATGTTTGTGATAAGTGGGTGCACAAGAGATGTAGTGATATTAGAGGTAGACTGAGAGATAATGCTGATTTCATGTATGTGGCGTGTCGAGGAGAGCAGGTGGAGATTGTTAGGCGTGAGAGGGTTGAACTTGCAGGTGAGTCTCTTGAGTGTGTGGAGGAGTTTTGTTATTTGGGAGACATGTTATGTGCCGGAGGTGGGGCTGGAGTTAGCTTGGTTGCTAGGGTGAGAAGTGGTTGGAAGAAGTTCAGGGAGCTGTTGCCTCTCCTGACATTGAGAGGACTCTCCTTACGCGCTAAGGGGTCTTTGTATGAAGCATGTGTTAGAAGTGTGATGCTGTTTGGTAGTGAGACCTGGGCAGTAAAGGAAGAGGATATTCGCAGGTTTAAACGTACAGAAATGACAATGATTAGGTGGATGTGCAGTGCGTCCCTGCATGCAAGGCCTGGGGGGGCTGGGTTTACGATGGAAGAGTTGAGAGGTAGGATGGGACTGGAGTGTATTGGTGTTGTGATGAGGAGATGTAGGCTGAGGTAGTTTGGACATGTGGAGAGAATGGGGGATGATAATTGGGTACAGAGGGTGAGAGGTGTTAATATTGGGGGAGGGGTTGGGAGGGGTAGACCGAGAAAGACATGGGACGAGGTCATTAAGTGTGACTTAAGGGTTAAGGGACTGAACAGGGAGGCTGCCAGGGATCGAGCAGCGTGGAAAGCCGCCATTAGGTGACCAAGGCCGACGCATGCAAGCATGTTGGAGCCTTCAAAAACGAAATGGCGAAGCTTAACCCGAGGCGTCCAGTCGACGTATGGGTACGTCGCAACATTTTGTCACAGCTAGACCCATCGACGTACTGGTACGTTGCGCAATTGCAAGGGTCATAATCTGCACAATTTTCAAGTTTCATGGGTGATTTTTAGTAGGCTCAGTGGGTTAGAGCGCTCCGCTCTGGCCGTAGGGTCGGAGGATCGAATCTACCCAAGGGTCATTGGTAGGCATCAGGAAGGGCATCCGGTCATAAAATGCTACACGCTCCAATCCAAAAAGGCCGACGCATGCAAGCATGTTGCAGCCTTCAAAAATGAAACGATGAAACGATATGTGGGAGACCTTCCTCTATCTGCTGTCATGTGGGGATACTGCCTGGCCCCACCTAACCCCCCCTCCCCCCACTCTCGGCAATTCACCTGTTAGCAGAGACCTGGCCAGTAAAGACATGTTGTCCCATGGTCTCTCCAATGACGAAATTCATGGTGAAAGTGATTCCTGAGGTGGCGGACAAAGAAATAAAGAAGCTAGAGCAAGAAACAAACAGAAATGATGAGGTGGTAATGTCGTAAACGAAGGTGTCATACGTGGATGTGTTTGGTGACTGAACAATGCTTCTATTGCCTATATAAAAGTGTAAAAACCAATATAGTCTTGTACTACACATAAATTCGTACCAAATAAATAAATAAATACGTAATTTAAAGTGGCTTGAATTAGTCAGCCCTTCCATAGTTTTTTTTTTTTTTAGCCAGGTACCCTGAGAAAGAGGGGAAAACGTAAGGCTGACTCATTACCTGTAGTGCCATTTCTAGCCTCAGGAGGGCTATTTCTCTATGAATTTTCTATGTTTCTCACCCAAAGCGAAGGTTTGTGCCAAAAAAAAAAAAAAAATCCGAAATTGCTGGGTATCTGAGGTGGGAAATCAGTCGGGACATGACAGGTTAATAATAACACTTTATGCACTCCACACATTTAGTATTTAAGGATAAACTTAACTAAACAAAGGACAATTATTGTGAGAAGTGTCGTACAATATTCACAAGAACAGATATTGATGGTTTGGAATGGCTATTTGTATGAATTCCATATTCATAGACAAAATACATTAGAGTAGGCAATTATACAGCTGATTATGCTAGTACTTCTACCTTCTAGTTGCCCTAGATTTTGCCTTATGCAGTCCATTTTGCACAATTCATTGGCAGAACAATATAATATGAGTGCTAGTTTTCCTTCCCACTGAACTTCGTGATGAGGATCATACAGTATTCGAGTAATTCATCTACTGTTAAAACTCAAAATCAAGATCTCTATATATCTATAGCCAGACGCCTTAATCCCGTATGGGGTGAATACAAACATATTGCCTCCATGTCACCCTCCCCCTCAGTTCACACACCCCTCTCTCATATACCTCTCCAATCCATCCTTCCACCTCATCCTAGGTCTCCCTCTCCCTCCTCCCCTCCACCTCACTCACATACACTTTCCTCACTATGGTCCGTCTAAACTGTCAGGATTGTTTAGGCGTTGCCCCTCATGGGAATTCTCCCTCCTGCAGCATTGCCAAGCCTATACCAACACAAACCTCTCTGTCTCATTTTTTCAGCTGTTTACCACTTCTAAATTAAATTTATTTACAATATATATATATATATATATATATATATATAGATTTCGCTAAAAAGACTATAGAGTTATATAAA
>JAGKTI010011142.1:11199-27030 GCA_018397915.1 Birgus latro
AACAATGACTTTTTATAAATACTGCAACACTTGGCAACGTTGCTTTCCGACCCTGCCACACTTGTTGGGTTAATCAGCAAGGGATGGATCAGGTGAGAAGGTCTGACTGACTGTGTCACAGGTCACTTCCTCTCTGGCCTTCACCCAAGATGGAAGCTCCTACCCCTGCTACTCGGCCATACAGACTTTTTATAGAAATAAAACAACGTAAAATGTACATTTAATATGCAGAGAGAGAGAGAGTCAGGAGGCTTTTTCTCAAATTCTAATAATTCATTAAACCGTAATGACTTTTTATAGAAATAAATCTACATAAAATGTACATTTTATATGCAGAGAGAGAGTGAGTCAGGAGGCTTTTCCTCAAATTTTAATAATTCATAAAACTATACAGACTTTTTATAAAAATAAATCTACATGAAATGTACATTTTATGAAATACAGGAGATAGGGGTTGGAGCCACAGACAACATGACGGCCGGAGCAGACGACACCAGCACCCCCAACCCCCCAAGTACCACCGGGGGACCGCCGCTGACACAGCGGCTGGGAACAGGAACGGCGTACCTGTATCACTTCCCAGTGCCCCTCTTGCGCCCAGGTGGTGACCCAGAAAGGTAGCAGTCGCCGGCACCTAGTCTCCGGCCGGAACTCCACTCAACAGGTATGGGGTGGAGTTTACAACTCCACGCAACACCGTGGTAACGGCCACAGTTGTACCGGGTACGGGGCAGAACCGGCCACAGTCCGTTCCCCGGTTGCATCCCCGCCACAGAGCCGCGACACGGACGCGTGTCGGTCGGGCAGGACAGGTCATAAGTCGTCCGTCTCCTGTAGGCGTTCCCCCCAGAGTGGCGCCGCAGTACCGGCCATAAGCCGTACTGGGTACGAGGCAGGATCGGCCACAGTCCGTCCCTCTGCTGCTAGTGCTCCCAGCTCACCGGTACGGGCCATTAGCCGCACCAGAGCTACCACCTCCTGTGCCCTTCCGACGTCGGCCATAAATCACGTCAGGCCAGAGGTAAGGCAGGCCAATAGCCGCACGGAAGCTGTTGTCCCCTGTGCAACCCAGACGTCGGCCATAAGTCACGTCAGGCCAGAGGTAGAGCAGGCCATCAGCCACACTGAAGCTGTTGTCCCCTGTGCAACCCAGACGTCGGCTATAAGTCACGTCAGGCCAGAGGTAAAGCAGGCCATTAGCCGCACTGAAGCTGTCATCCCCTGTGCAACCCAAACGTCTGCCATAAGTCACGTCAGGCCAGAGGCAGAGCAGGCCACTAGCCGCCTTGAAGCTGATGCCCCCTGTGCTACCACAACATTGGCCATAAGTCACGTCGGGCCAGGTGTAAAGCAGGCCACTGTCCGCTTCTCTCCTACAAGAGGACCTGCAGCCAGAGAGGACCCTTCACCCGAGACGTGGCAAGGCCTTGCACGAGGTCTTGGTTCCCTGCAACTCCACCAGGGTGAACAGTGGCCGAAGCAGAGTCCCTGCAGACCCCGCAGCCAACGACGGGCCCTGTCTACTACTCCCCCAGCCCGAGGTTCCCGTGAGATGACCCTGTCGGCGACACCACCCTCAAGCAGTTGCCGCAGTCCAGCCGCCCCGGGTTCCAGTGCCCTGGGTCCCCAGTTGCCCCGGGAGTTGCCCCGAACACCAGGGCGCGACTCACCTGTGGGCGAGGCCTCCCTGAGTCTCTTCCAGACCTGACAACAGGCCTGTCTTCTGGCTCTCTTCAGGCCAAGCCCCTAGCCCCACGACTACGTGTGGGGCCCTGTCCAGGGGTGCGCCACTCTGCCCTTCCTTTGGATGGAGGAATCAACCTAGGGCCCACCAGTAGTAACAAAGTGAGTGGACTTTACATATATGTGTGCTCTTTCGACCCAGATAGTTGTGTGCATTAACGTATACATTACAAGTGATCCCCTACAGTGTATTCTCAAGTTTAAGTGACCAGGAACCCAGAATATAAGATTGGACGAGCCTAGTAGCTAGAACGTGGTCTGACCTATATCTCGGGTAGAGTCCCCCGTTCCGGACGAGTCTTCGTGACCAGCAGAACATTAATATTGTGTTGGTTGTGCCATTCCCTTGTATTTACACTCTCCCTCCCCAACCCACAGGCACGCGAATGAAACCCTTAAGTGACCAGCAGAAGGAGTCCATGTTATTTCTATCGTGCCTCCCCTTTGTGCATTAAATCTCCACCCACCCCCGTGTCCAGGCACGTTAGTCAGGGTATACCAAAATATCGCAGTCCCCCCTGCCAGTGATCACTACGGGCAACACTACCTGAGACAGACTTCCGGCCACTAGGTATCTGACACAGGTGTTAACGTAACTCATATACAGTGCCGTCCAGTGCTATACGGGTTTAGGAATTTATAGTAAATTCATTCCTGTGTCTTAAATTATAAGTATATTGTATGTGCCATAAGTGTTGGGTAAATAGTACCATACTTCTACCAGTCGGTATAGTGACAGATTCCATTTGTGTAAAGAGTTAACCTATCCCCGATCAACCCAGTTGTAATATATTTGTGAAGTACTATTGTTCTTTGGAAAATATCTGGAATACATGTGTGTAATACTTACTGCCTTGTTTTTGTGTCCAGTCCTACTCTTTGGAGTTACCTCCCGGTTTAGAATAGGGACCCGCTGTAGCCTGCGTATTTGAGGGCGAGAAACCGACCCACAAATACGTAGCATAACATTTTATATGCAGACAGAGAAAGAGAGGGAGTCAGGAGGCTTTTCCTCAAATTCTAATAATTCATAAAACCGTATAGACTTTTTATAGAAATAAATCTACATAAAATGTAAGTTTTATATGGAGAGAGAGAGAGAGAGAGAGAGAGAGAGAGAGAGAGAGAGAGAGAGAGAGAGAGAGAGAGAGAGAGAGAGAGAGAGAGAGAGGTGGTGTGGTGGGGGCGAGGACATAACACTTCGTCTCTAATCCGATAATTTGCCCAGCACAAAAATTGGGAACGCCGCAGGAAGGGGAATTCATGAGGGGCAACACCAAAACAATCCCAATATTTTAGATGGACTATAGTCTCTTGCTCTCCATTCTCTCTACATGGCCAAACCACCTCAATGTATTTCTCCTAATGCTTTCCATTACATCCACACCACAATGCTCCTTCACTTCCTCATTTGCCAGACTGTTTCCCCTTGTAACTCCACATACTCCCCTCAAATAGCACATTCCACTGCTCTTGCTCTTGTGTCCTTCCAACAGGGTCCAAGTTTCTCATCCAAACGTTAGCGTTGGTATCACAGTACTATCATGCAGCGACTTTTTAACTTCCATGCTCACTTCCCTATTTCTTGTCACTACTTTCAAAGAACCAGCAGCTATTCTTCCCTGTTGTACCTTTTCAAGCACTTCATCCTCTAAACTTCCATCCTTACTAATCACACAACCCAAATACTTAAATGTACTCACATTTTCCATTTCCTCACCATCCAGCCTCACTGTGCATTGATTTCAATTCTCTCAAAGACCAAAACTTTTCTCTTCCCTACATTCATCTTTAGATTCCATTTCTTACACAAACTTCCAAACTCATTCACAGGACTTGCAGTTCCCTTTTGTCTTCACTTAACAATACACCATCATCTGCAAACAACAGAACAGAAAGTTTCCAAACACTGCCCTCTGTCATTAGGGCTGCTCCAACATCCAATGCCTTACCTTGTATCTCTTTTATAACTCCATCATATACAGATTATAATCAACCAGAGACAAGACATATCCCTGTTCTAATCCAACATTAGATAGAAAAATTAACTCAGTTCACCATCCACATGCACTGCAGCCTTAGCTCCCTCATACATACTCTTTACAGGAATTCAGCAGCTTCCCATTTACTCCACATATTCTTAACATTTTCCACATTCCTTATCTATCAACTCTGTCATAGGCTTTCTCCAAATCCATGATGGCCACATACAACTTCTTTCCCATCTCTTAAAACTTTTCCACTAAAGACCTGAGGATGAATATCTCATCTACGCAACCTCTTTCTGTTCTCCTCCAACTAATTCCTTAGTTATTTCCCTAACTCTTTCAATAAGATTCCTACCATATATTTTTCCTATTACATTAACCCGCCGAGTCCCGACCGGTTTTTTACCCAGCCTACCCCCAGATCGCGACCGATTTTCAACTTTTTGTTTTTTGGCTGAAACCTTCGCTTTTGGTGAGAAACATCGAAAATTCATAGTGAAATCGCGATCCTGAGCTAAAAAAAAATGTTGATACAGGTGTCACTCAACCTTACATTTTCCTTCTTTTTCAGGGTACCTGGGTAAGAAAACGAACTATGGAAGGGTTGACTAATTCAAGCCACTTTAAATTACGTATTTATTTCATTTATTTGGTACGAATTTATGTGTAGTAAAAGTCTATAATGGTTTTCACAAAATAATATGGGCATTTATAAGCCCTGACTTACCCAAAACCCTAGTATATGGCACCTTCCTTTACGACATTACCACCTCATCACTTCTGTTTGTTTCTACCTCTAGCTTCTTTGTTTCTTTGTCCTCCACCTCAGGAATCACTTTCACCATGAATTTCGTCATTAGAGAGACCGTGGGGCAACATATCTTTACTGGCCAACCTTACTGCTAACAGGTGAATTGCCCAGTGTGGGGGGGTGGGGGGGAAGGGGGGTTAGGAGGGGCCAGGCAATATCCCCGCTTGACAGCAGGTAGAGGAAGGTCTCCCACATATGCCTACCAAAAATCACCCAGGAATGTTGAAAAATGTGCACACAATGGGCCTTGCAATTGTGTGACGTACGGTGTACGTCGTTGGGTCTATCTGCGGAAAAAGTTGCGACGTACACCGTACGTTAATGGGACTTGGCGGGTTAAGAGGGCAAATGCCCCTATGGTTACCACACATTCCTTTTCCCTTAGTACCAGGGAATAATTATACCTGACTTCCAATCCTCCCCGACTCTATCTTCCTTCCAGGCCAATCTGCACATGTTCCATATCCATTCTACTACTGTCTCTCCCCCATGCTTCAGCATTTCACCACACATTCCATCAATGGGGTGTTCGCGGGGCTGGAGAAATGCCTGATGTCACCAGTATTTTAATTTTTCAGATGGAAAAAAATCACTATGTGAGGCAATAACTGAATATCCTTTTTCATGCATCTTACATATTGTAAAAATATATATATATTCTATTTCTTCTCTTTAAAACAGTGGTGTCAATGCAGCATGAAAAAAAAAATAGTAATAAAAAAATATTTCACAGCAGTTGCAGCCTGGTTTATGCATTCATAGAAATATACAGGGTGTAACACGACGTATGACAAAGACTTACACCAATGATCTGTCATGTAACTCTGAGTATATTTTGTTCTATAAACATATACTCTTTGTGACCCCAGTTCAGTACCCAGCATTAGGCTGTTTGAGTGTAAAAATTTCGTGGGTTCCAGGTAGCATAGGGTAGGAGCTTCGCAGGGCGACGGGAGACGAGTATTATTAGCCTTTCTGTACTGCACATGAAAATCCCATATCCTATCAGTACAAACGAGTTTGAAGAAGAAACTTTACGTACTCTATTGATTCTTTAACATAAAGTCATGCATTCCTGCAATTCTTTTGCACAAATCAACTGCAATTAAGGATTAAATTCAAATTTTATGGATTGCAAGGGAGTACGGAGGGAGGAGAGGCTGGTGTATTGTTGCCAGTTATGTATTGTTTGGTTTGTGGGCTATTGCTACCAGCATTATCATAACACCCACAGCTCATTTAATGAAACAACATTATTGTAAAGCGAGATTAGCGTCATTTTAAGTCAGGAAGAGTATTATTTATTACAATCTTTTATTGTGCAAGTAAACGTGGCGCCATAGGGTATCTCCACCTGTATTCCCTGGCTGTAGCACTGGCATTACCATCCCAGAATACGTAAAAATAGACGATATCTGCATATTCCTCATTTCTGTACGTATGTGGCATGCTGTTCCATGAACAAATGAAGCTGAAACCAGTGAACAACTGAACGCGGAGAACAGTATTTGAAGTGTGTGCCTCGACTGCAAATTTTCCCGTTCAAATGACACCGTGGATGCAGGATTGCCAAGTCCTTATCATCAATCTCACTAAAGTAGCCCTGAAAACTTGCTAAAATGTCACTAGATAGTAAACACTGCAAAATATCGCTAGAAAAGATGATCAATCACTAGAATATCACCTAAAACTGGCAAAAATATCCAGAATGTAGCTAGATATCATGTTGCCAGATGTTAAATCATGACGCTTGGAAGAACCAAAAAATAGGTCTAGCTGCAAAGTCGTTAAATTGGCAACCATGCGTCACTAAACTCAAGTCACCTTCATATGAAAGCAATGGTGCCACGTGTACTTGCAGCAGAAAAATTGTAATAAATAATATCATTACCCCTGATTTAAAGTGACGCTAGTCACTCAATACAATGATGTTTTTTTCACTGAATGAGCTGTGGGTGTTATGATAATGCTGGTAGCAATAGCCCACACACCACAGTACATAACTGGCACAATACACCAGCCTCTCCTCCCTCCGTACTCCCTTGCAATCCATAAAATTTGAATTAAATCCTTAATTACAATCGATTTGTGCAAAGGAATTGCAGGAATGCATGACTTTATGTTAAAGAATCAATAGACTACGTAAAGTTTCTTCTTCAAATTCGTTTGTACTAAGAGGATATGGGATTTTCATGTTCAGTACAGAATAAGCTAATAATACTTATCTCCCGTCACCCTGCGAAGCTCCTACCCTATGACACCTGGAACCCACAAAACTCAAACAGCCTAATGCTGGGTACTGAACTGGGGTCACAAAGAGTAAATGTTTATAGAACAAAATATAGTCAGAATTACATGATAGATCATTGGTGTAAGTTTTTGTCATACGTCGCGTTACACCCTGTATATGTATATCTTTAACCAATAATAAAAGTTAGTTATAATTCATCCTAATAAATTAAACTTCCTGTGAGTAAGAATAAAACATAATTCACTTCAAGAAACCATGTCGATATTTAGATGCTGCCTCCGGTACAACAAGTTTTCTGAGCAAACCAACCCGTCTCTTAACTCGCACTGATCTACGCTATCAACTGGATCTGTGTATGCTTGCTTCGTACGTTTGGCAGAGCTAGGCTTCGATATGCCGTAACATTTTAGAGTCTAGAAAATATTAACCCTTAGGCGCCGGGGCATGTTTACTGACGTGTTGGTAGAGGGCTATTGTCCACGTCAAAATGTTTTAAATGTTTTGTTTTTTCGCGGGCATGTTTGAACTTCGCAGCACGCCATTTGGGCTCAGAGTATTGTCCCGGCATGGCTGGTGCGTGGGGACACGCTGGTGGCCTGGGGCGGGGGGCAGCTGAGCAGTGAGGAGGGCTGTGGTGGAGGGTGGGGGGAGGCCGGCATAGGAAGAGCGTGGCCTTGGAACCAGCTGATACTGGTTTGGGGTAGGGGTTGGGGTCAGGAGGGGTGGGGTGGGGTGGGGTGGGGTGGAGTGGTGGGTAGGGCTACTCAGGGGCCCTGAGGGGTGTGGGGGAGAGTGTAGGGGTGCTTTAGTTCACTTGTAATGACCATAAGGAGTATCATACTCTCGAGAAGTATTAAAAACAGTGAAATAACGTGTAAAAAATGTGTAAATAATTGTGAATGCCTAAACAGATATAAGTTTGTTAGAAAATACTGGTATCACGGAAAACATAAAATAAGCCAATCTTTATTAGTTACTTCCTTGTTTTTTTTTCTATTTTAGTCATAATATTGTGTTCAAATGCCATTGTGAATTAGTGAAACAAAGACACACTCAAACACTTATTCTTGTGCGAGATAATAATCTCTCTTTCCCTCCATCACCACAGCCAACACACCACCGCGACCTTGAACACGCTCAGCCCGGCCGTCACGCATCACCTCCCTCACACCACACCATCACCTCCAAATTGCC
Source organism: Birgus latro (assembly GCA_018397915.1). Classification (NCBI taxonomy): domain Eukaryota; kingdom Metazoa; phylum Arthropoda; class Malacostraca; order Decapoda; family Coenobitidae; genus Birgus; species Birgus latro. The sequence goes on from JAGKTI010011142.1 coordinate 19,187, forward strand.
AAAAGAGAGTAAGTACGCTCTTTTTATGTGTTTTTTGTCATTTGTGACTGATTTGTAATGAAAAAAAAATACTGGGGGGAAAATCGATTATCCTGAAAATAACCTGGTTCTGAGGGGTGGATATGTGTACCCGTGCTCGGCGCCTAAGGGTTAAACTATGGATAGACCATATGTGCCATTTTCTGTACATCAGATTATATACAGATGTCAATATTCATATGCCTTTTTTTGCTTCTTACAGTCCAAAAACAGACTTATTGGCAGATATTATCCTAACCTTCTTGGGGGAGAATATATAAATATACTATTTTCTCGGCGATAATTTAGGTGAAATAGCACAAGTAAGGGTGATTTACATTTTTTAAAGGTATTTGCTTAACCAGTATCGTAATTATCGATCAGAAAAACAACACTGAAGGTTAACTATGACCCCCCATAAGCCCGTCAAAACGAAATAAGACATAGTTTCTGGTGGTGTCTGGCAGATTTTCCACACCACGCAAACGCTCCTATTCCCGGGGCTTTCCCAATTTACTTTTTTCATTGCTTCCACTATGTCCTTCCTACTGATATCTTTTTCCCTACTCATCTCCTGCCCTCCTCTCAGCCATTTATACTCGCATTACTTCCATTCTCTGTGTTTAAAGTGTTCTCTCCATCTGCTCACTTTTTCTCCCATTTCCACTAGCAATCTACCATTTATTTCTTTCACTACCCCCCTACTGTAATAACCGGACTGAAACTTAACAAATTAATCACACTGTCCCGGCCAAGATTCGATCTCAGGCCCTTACGCTTGATACCCCTGCACATTACCACTGAGCCAAGGAGAGGATCCCTGCTTTGTCTCAAAGTAACGCGTGCTTTTAGGCTTATTTTGGCGAGGTCAATGGGATCGGATTAGGATCGAGGCGGATTGCTGATCCGGAATGGTCACACCAAAACAGTCCAGCAGTCTCAGATCGGCTTGTCCTGTTGTCATGGTGACACCCCACTGCCCCACCTAATTGTAAACAAAACGATGGCGTTTGAAAGTTCAAACGGATGGCTTGGTCAGCAGTCAATCTGCTCTCATTTTCAGCAATATGGTCCCATTACTGATAAAACCAGACACAGCTGAGCCTCTTATCCCCACCTTAGTAACTGGCAGCATCATTTTATCAGTATATTGTTTAAAAAGAAAGTAAATACGGCACTTACAATGTATGAGATGACGCTATATGTTTTGGTGACGTCACAATGCAGGACTGCCCAGCTCAGTCCACCTCGGGGGGGTGGATTGCCTCAGATCGATCCGGGATCATCTTTCACTCCAATCCAGGACCAAGATTGTGCCTCGCCAAAACAGGATCAGCTGTCGGGATCGACTTTATCTCAATCCGGGATCGATCCGGGATTAAACTTTCTCACGCCAAAACGTGCGTTTTATAGACCCCATTACACTACTAACTTCTTTATCACCCTGTCTAACTTTGTTTACCTCCTTGCCGAACATTTTCTTACATTCCCTCTATTTTACATTCAAATTCCTTACAAATTCCTCATCCACTCTCTTCTTACTAATCCTTTTACCTCTCTCTTCTTTACATATAATTTTAGTCAGTCTCTCAGTGTCTTCCATGCTTCTGCTTCCCATCCACTCACTATATGCTTTCTTCTTTTGCACCACAGTTTGTCTCACTTCTTCACTCCAGAATAGTGTTTCTTGCACCCCTTTCATCTTCGCTGCACCACACACATCACCTCAAATGATGCACAGATATCTTCTGTGAATATCCTGAACACACCTTCCACCTCCCCCATCTGCTCTAAATCATATTTACCCAATTGCTTCTCTTTTCTCTGATATTCTGCTTTCTTTCCATCCTCTTGCAAACTTTCTACCCTCTTTGTATAGATTACGTCCTCCTTCCTTTCTCTTCTATTTATCTATCGCATTTGTGCCTTGACTTTCACCACCACCAAGTGGTGGTCAGAAAGTCTACTCCCCCAACCTCTCTATGCTCTCGCTTCCAGTATATATCTTCTCATTCTCTCATACACACACACACAGTCACTGCCTTCTGTTCATTCAGTTCACCACCCAACCATCTCATCACTTGCCATGTAGGCTATACCTATAGATCATTTTGCGCCTAAAGAGGGTATTGGCTATCACCAATCCCTTCCCTGCACAAATGTCCACTAAAGCACTACCATTCTCACCCACTTATGCAGGCACACCCCACTTACCAACAACCTCACCCACCTTCACATTCGTTACTCTTCCATTCATACCTCCAATCAAAAACACTCTCACTCCTCTCAGACTTTTCTGTATATGCCCAGAACTCTTCTTTCACTTTGCTTGCACAGTCTTCTGTTGGCACATATAAACACAATTGCCCATGCTTGTATTCCTACTTTCAGTCTCATCCACACAATTCTTGAACCAACTGATGCATGCTCTTATATTCTCCTACCATCTTTTGCACGCAGCAATACATACACCCTCCTTTGCCCTCTCACTGTCACCTACTCCCGCACATAATCCAATCCATACTCCCACTCTCACCTTACCATTTGGTCTCAGTCAACCCACATATGTCCGCTTTTGCATCCTCAAGCACCTGGACAATCTACTTTCATCTCATCATTTGCACCTCTCACATTCCACGTTGAAATCCGCACCATGTCCTTTGTATGGTCCTTGGTCATCACCTGATGGTCAGTCCTGGTCCGCGGCATATTGTTTGTCTCTTTAATTGCTTTCCAAGGAGGGGCACTAACCCTCCATCAGAGGGTTGACATGTAGGGAACACTTACTGGCTGGTTATAAGGTTACCACCCTGCATATTAAATGATTTCCTGACTTATAAGAAATCATCTGGGTTGTCAACGTAGAGTCACCGTGCAGCAGAGTAGCACTAAAATGAGTGTCTGGATGATGGGCGCCTCCACCGACCAAGTTGGCATAGCATCAAATTCAAATACGTTTATGTTACACCTAAGTATTCAGAGTTGGAGCTCCTATAACTATTTTTTTTCTCCTGAAACTGATCACTCCCTCAAAAAATATGAAGATGTGGTTACAAGGACTTTGATGAGCCGCAGTTATGAGTTAGGAATGAGTCCTTGGTTGCCAAACTACTTTTATCTCTCCATCTTGAATGCATGGTTGTAATACTTGATTACTACTTGAACATAATAGTCATGAAGTGTTATGGGAAGAATGTTGAGCCATACCACTATCTTTCTGCCAATGAGGTATGTGAAATAGGTCATGAAAGAACGAAAATCTGGGCCAAGTTATTGTGAAAGACCTACACTCAAAATAACCCTCCCTGTCTGACTACTGGGCTGCGTTTCAACAGCTGGAGCACAACCGACTGTTTCGAGAGCGAAAGTGTAGGGGGTAAAGAGGGGGTTGTCGCGGCTGGAACTATTTGGTGAGGTGGGTCTCTCTGGCGACATCTGACAGCTGTAAATCGTTTAGATTGTAGCTGTGTAAAGGATAACAGAACTCTAAATACCAGGGTGTTTGAAATACAGGAATTAGGGGTAAAGGCCACAGACGACGCGACGGCCAAGGCAGACGACGCCAACCCCCCCAACCGCCCCAGTACCACCGGGGGTCCGCCGCTGACACTGAGCGGCTCGGAGCAGGAGCGGTGCACCCGTATCCCTCCCTAGCGCCCCTCTTACTCCCAGCCGATGCCTCAGAAAGGTAGCAGTCGCCGGCGCCTAGTCTCTGGCCGAAATGCCACTCATCAGGTAAGGGGTGGAGTTTACAACTTCACGCAACGCCGCTGTATTGGCCACTGTCATACCGGGTACGGGGCAGAACTGGCCATAGTCCGTTCCCCAGTTGCATCCTCACTGCAGGGCCGTGGCACGGACGCGTGTCGGTCGGCCCGACTCCTGTAGTTGTTCCCCCAGAGTAGCGCCTCAGTACCGGCCACAAGCCATACTGTACTGGGCATGAGGCAGGATCGGCCATAGTCCGTCCCTCTGCTACTAGTCCTCTTAGCTCCACGGTACGGGCCATTAGCCGCACCAGAGCTACAACCCCCTGTGCCACTACGACATCGGCCACTAGTCAGGCCAGAGGTAGCGCAGGCCACTAGTCAGGCCAGAGGTAGCGCAGGCCACTAGCCGCCCTGGAGCTGCAGTCCCCTGTGCCACTACGACGTCGGCCATTAGTCACATCAGGCCGGAGGTAGAGCAGGCCACAGTCTGCTTCTCTCCCACAGAAGATCCTGCAGCCAGAGAGGACCCTTCCCCCGAGCCGTGGCAAGGCCTCACCCGAGGCCTTGGTTCCCTGCAACTCTACCAGTGTGAACAGCGGCCAAAGCGGAGCCCCAGCAGACTCAGCAGCCGACGTCAGGCCCTGTCCACTACGCCCCCGGCCCGAGGTTCCTGTGTGACGACCCTGATGGCAACGCTGCCCTCCAGCCGTTGCCGCAGTCCAGCCACCCCGGGTTCCACTACCCTGGGTCCTCAGTCACCCCGGGAGTTGCCCCGAACACCAGGGCGCGACTGACCTGTGGGCAAGACCTCTCCGAGTCTCTCCCAGACTCGACGTCAGGGCCGTCTCCTGGCTCTCTTCGGGCTGAGCCCCTAGTCCCACGACTACGTGTGGGGCCCTGTCCAGGGACGCATCACACTGCCCTGCCTCTGGACGGAGGAATCGACCTGCGATTCACCAGTGGTAGTGAAGCGAGTGGACTTTACCTATGTGTGTGCTTTCTAGACCCAGATATATGTGTATGCATTAGTTTATACCAATTGATTCCCTATAGTATAATCTAGCGATAAGTGACCAGAAGCCCAAGTGTAAGACTGGACGAGCCTAATAGTAACTTTGGCCCAATTTATATCCCGAGTAGAGTCCCGCGCATCCCACGGTCAACAAAACGTCACAGTGACCAACAGAACAACAATATTATGCCGATCGTTCCATTCCCTTGTTTATTGAAACTCTCCCTCCCCAGTGCACTGGTACGCAAGTGAAACACTTCAGTGGCTAACAGAAGGAAAAGATATTATTCCCATTGTGCCTTCCCCTTGTGTGTTAAACCTCCACCCACCCGTGTCCGGGCACATTAGTTAGGGTATGTCTGGGCACCTCCAAATGTCCCGCTAGAATACAGCAGTTCCCCCCATTCAGTGATCACCGCGCGGCCGACTCTACCTGAGATAGACTTCCGGCCGGCAAATGTCTATGACACAGGTGTTAACGTAATTCATATACCAGTGCCATCCAGTGCTATACGAGATTGGGAAATTGTAGTAAATTCATTCCTATGTCCTGAATCATAAGTGTATTTTTATGTGTCATATGAGCTGGGTAAATATTACCATACCTTTTACCAGGTGGTACAGTGACAGATTTCCAGTCAAGTAAAACCTTGTGTTAAGTTGTTGACCCATCCCCGGCCAACCCAGCCTGTAATGTATTTGTTGATGCACTAGTGTCTCTGGGAAGATATTTGTAATTCATGTGTGTAACAGTCGCTGCCTTGTTTTTGTGTCCAGTCCTATTCCTTAGAGTTACCGACCCGGTCTAGAATAGGGACCCGCGTATTTGAGAGCGAGAAATCGACCCGCAAATACGTAGCATAACAGTGTTATTCTGTGTAATTTGGGAGAGTGAACGGATTTTGAGTACTAACACGTCATAAATGAAGAGATTTTTTAAATACCCTCCTCACTTCAATTAAGTAATATTTTTTCGTTTAATGAAAGTAAAGGCTATGCGGATCTAAAGAGTACATGTTGAGGGTTTGTTTTCAGTCATTCCCGCGAAAATCATACTTCCATGAAGTGCCTCCTCACCTTCGCACAATTATCATATCTTCTAAAGTCATCTTGTTCCACTGCAGTCTTGCACTACAAGGTCCATTTCGTCCTCAAAATCGGTGGAAATTACAGGAGGAAGCAGCAGTGGCGAAGGCAGGATTTGTTATGATTCTTCATTACAGCGTACTTTCATTGGTGGTTAAATATTTCTAAAATATTTCGGGAATATCCATTTATAGTTATATTTTGCTGACAAATATTCATGTAACATTAATATTGTTGTCAATAATGCTCAAATATACATAACTGCTAAGTATTCTAAAAGAAGGATACCTAGAATACATGCGAATTCGCGCTCAAAATATTTGGTGGTTTCACTGCTACCCCCACTACCTCTGGACCGCTCTGAGGCGCTAAGGCCTGTTGAAACGCAGCCCTGGTCATCAACGAAATGAAAAGGGGCTGGGGATCTTTACGACCAGATATTCATTCTTAGATCCGTAGTGGAAAAGTTTCTAGACAAGGGCAAGAAGTTGTATGCAGCCTTCATGGATCTGGAGAAAGCATATGACAGGGTGGATAGACAAGGTTTGTGGAAGGTATTAAGAATATATGGAGTGGATGGGAAGTTGTTGAAGGCAGTGAAGAGTATGTATGAGGGTGCTAAGGCTGCAGTGCGTGTGGATGGCAAACTGAGTGAATCTTTCCATTTGAAGGTTGGATTGAAACAAGGATGTGTCATGTCTCCATGGTTGTTCAATCTGTATATGGATGGGGTTATAAAAGAGATACAAGGTCGGGCAGTGGATGTTGGAGCAGCCCTAGTGAGAGAGGGCGGTGTTTGGAAACTACCTGTACTGTTGTTTGCAGATGATACTGTGTTGTTGAGTGAAGACGAAGGGGAGCTGCAAGGCTTGGTAGATGAGTTTGGGAGAGTGTGCAAGAAACGGAATCTAAAGGTGAATGTGGGGAAGAGTAAAGTGATGGTCTTCGAGAGAAGTGAAGCCAGTGAGTGTACAGTGAGATTGGATGGGAAGGAAATGGAGAATGTGAGTGAATTTAAGTACTTGGGCAGTGTGATGAGTAAGGATGGTAGTCTGGAGGGTGATGTGCTCGAAAGGGTACAGCAGGGAAGGAAGGTTGCTGGTTCGTTGAAAGCAGTGATAAGAAACAGGGAGGTGAGCATGGAAGTGATAAAGTTGTTACATGACAGTATTGTGATACCAACTCTGACATATGGAAGTGAAGCTTGGACCTGTTGGAAGGACAGAAGTCAAGAGTGAGAGCAGTGGAAATGAGTTATTTGAGAGGAGCGTGTGGAGTCACATGGAGAGACACACTAACAAATGAGGAAGTGAAGGAGCGTTGTGGTGTGGTTGAGGACGTGATGGGAAGCGTTAGGAGAAACACGTTAAGGTGGTTTGGGCATGTGGAGAGGATGGAGAGTGAAAGACTGACGAGGAGAGTGTATGTGAGTGAGGTGGAGGGGGCGAGAGGGAGGGGGAGACCAAGGATGAGATGGAGGGATGGAGTGGAGAGGTATATGAGAGAGGGGGGTGAGTTGGGAGCGTGGTAGTGAAATGGCAGGGGACAGAGTGACGTGGAGGCGATTTGTTTGTGGCCACCCCGTGCGGGATTAAGGCGTCTGGCAATAGATAGATAGAAAAATAGAATACAATATACCTAAACCTTCCAGAAAAGCCACGTGGAAGTAGCAAACACATAATAATAATAATAATAATAATAATAATAATTATTATTATTATTATTATTATAATTATTATTATAATTATAATAATAATCATCATCATCATCTGAAAAGACTTTAGTATACTCACCGAATTAGAATCTCGTTTCAAGCTCACTCCAGTGGTGGTGATGGTAGTTCTGTAGCTGTGGTGCTGGTAGCCAACAGATAAATGCCCTGTAACCGGAAAGGGTGCCACAAATTATTCGCCTCCATGTCATGCTATTTTTTGACATCTTGCTGAAAAAAAAAAAGTCCTTGTAAGCCATCACACACACACACACACACACACACACACACACACACACACACACAC
>JAGKTI010011143.1:0-14166 GCA_018397915.1 Birgus latro
GTTGAAGTAGCGATAGAAGAGAGATAAAGATGCAACATTGCGGCGAAGAGACAATGGTTGAAGGGAATCAGTAAGAGAAGGAGAGTTAATGAGACGAAAAGCCTTTGACTCCACCCTTTTGAGAAGAGCTGCATGTGGGGAGCCACCCCACACATGAGAGTTGTACTCCATACACGGGCCCTCGACACTCTTCACCTGTCTCAAGCTTTCCTTCTCCGGGCTTCTCTTTCACTTTTCACGCTTGCTTGTCAGTTCCCACAAATTTCTTTCATTTCCTACATTTCATTTTCTCTCGCCATTCTACAAGCCATATAAGACTATTTTTCCACATCTTTTGGCACTTCCCATACTTCCTTTCCCATTCTTTTTTATTTTCAATTCTCCCTCTTCCTTTTCATTTCCCAAACTTCGTTTTTTCTCACACTTCATTTCCCACACGTTTTCGTTTCACACACTTCTTCATTTTCCAAATTTCAATCCCCCTCCCCACCTTTGTTTTTCATTTTGCATAGTCCATAGTCGTTGATATTCTGAGCTCGTTTTTCACCTTTCACACTTCTTCCATATCACACATTTGCAGCCATTTTTCGCTGCATTCCCCCTTTTCCACAGTGTTCCTCCCCAGTAATCCTCCTTCATTCTCCACACCCACGGACATAACACTCAGATTCCTATGACATTCCCAGCTGAATAAAATCATCTGAAGTTAGCATGAACAGAATATCAACCTTTTCAAGAAAGTGGCGTCTTTTAACATTTCCTTCTTGCAACCTCCAGACGCTTTTATTCAATGTAGGAAAGGTGACTGATACTGAAGGGGTTAATACAAGCTGTAACTAACCTCTCTCCTTCGAAAAATCTCTCCAAAGGTGAATAAAATCGTCCCAAGGTAGCAAGAATAAAATGAAAAGTGCGTGAGTGAAGGGCTTGCAGCTGTCCCGATCCTGAGCAAGCTAGGTAGGGGAAATATTACGGGGAAGAAGCACATAACCAGGACTTTATGGGGGAGAAACACAAGCCTCGATTATTTTCCGAGATAGTCCCATTCATACATACGACACTATCCGTAGTCGCAGTGTGGGTTTCGTCGCTCCCATTTTCTCAGCGATTTATTATGCCCATTGCACTTCAACATTCTCTTGCATGTTATTTATATCGCTTTAATACCGACATGGGCTGCATCAGTAGCATTCAAGAGGTTACTGAGGTCTAGTGGACGGAATAAATATCAAAGAAAGATCTGCAACGAAGCCATCCACTACAGTAGTAACGGGTCTTTGCTTCATAATCCCTCGCGAAGACACTCCCAGTGTAACCCCTTGAATGCCGTGATGTCTGCTAAAAGTGTTCTCACTCTGAAAGTGTTTGTAATATTCTTCAGTTAGCCTTTCAGTGCGATGACGATATTCTTTCATTTAGTCAGGGCATTTCTAGATTATTTAAATCATTGGAGGACACCTGTACTCTGGAGTATGAAATTCCTTTATCAAATTGAGTTTTCCTTCCTCTGTTCATATTCTTAAACAAATTAGTAAAGACCTCATGCACTAGAAGGCTTAAGAATAAAACTCTCTCTCTCTCTCTCTCTCTCTCTCTCTCCATTTCCTTTATATTCTTCTTAGCTTCACAGTTCGATGGGAAGAAAATAAAGGAATGCCAGATGACATTTTCAGAACCAGTTGAATTAAGACAGAAAGTAATACTGGTGGTCTTTTTGGAATACCCTCTGAACTCATGTCGGCTGTGGATGTGCTGAAGGGAAACTGAATAGTGTAGGGTATACGACAAAACAGCTGTAGTCTATTTCCACCTGTACACACACACACACACACACACACAAATAAAAGCTCACATAACCATTTGTCTCTCTTTCTCTCGCTCTGTTGCTCATACAGTGAAGTACTGCTGCAGCACTCAACAACTGCAGTCGGATCAGCGTATAGTAGGGGAGGTTATTCTGACGGGTAAGCGCTGCACGAATATTATCAAGCTCCTCAGTCTTTCTCCAGGCTGAATTAAACAGTATAGTGTTAGATGAAGGAGAGTGATAGGGCTGTTCAGACCATGAGGATGTTAACGCCAGCTGAGTATTGATGTGTGTGTGTGTGTGTGTGTGTGTGTGTGTGTGTGTGTGCGCGCGCGCGCGTGTGTGTGATTCTCAAGGCCCAACAGTCCTCCTTTTCATAGCAGCTTGAGAGACGCTTTTCGATTTGGAGAGTACGGTATAACTTTTACCCTTCTTGGTTTACTCACCTTCCCCTAGACGTACAGCAAAGATGTCGTAGTCGTAGCCGTTTTTGTAACAAACAGCCTTGAAATGAGTTGCTGTTTGATTTTCTTTGTGCTCCTTTGTACTTCAGGAGTCACTTCTGAGCTGAATAAATTCATTTGGTTGTGAGACAATACATTAATCGGTGATAGATGTCCTCAAATTCAAGAAGTTAAACACACACACACACACACACACACACACACACACACACACACACACACACACACACACTGTCGAAGTAAAGATAAGATTTATTCTGTGTAAAGACAGTAAAGAATAAGCCAGAGTGCCAACATTCAATATTTATTGAAAACAAATGCACAGTGTGAGATACATCACAAAAAGCCTGCCGCCGTGCTAATAGTTGTTCGTCTGCATCTACGTAAAACAAGTAATGCGGCGTAACAATGAACTATGCTCGTCAAATGAAGTTTCGAAGTGACCAGTTGACCATGATAACGCTACAGTTATATTAATTCTTACAAGAATGATAATATCGATAAGAATACTTCACGTGTCCTGGCAGTCTTCCCCTTCCCGACACCAAGGAACAGGCTTAATGGGAGTGGAGGGGGTAATGGTTGTGGTGGGAGAGAGGGGGCAGGCTGGTCGCTACCATCCTGACCCTCCCACATCCACCCTCACCCCCATCCCACCCCCACACCCCCCCTGGCCTTTTGACGAGTTGGCAGTGTCTGGTGATCACAGGGGTCGGCCCGGGAGGGGCTGGCTGACCGGAGCTGCTTCATACAAGAGCCTCCGTCGTGGATTGGAGGAAATCAGAGAAACAAGTTTTGAGGCTCTTGTACAAGGCCAGTAGGCTAATTGGAACAGTTTAGAGGACTGAACACGACCCGGAAGAGTCTCCTACTCTTAGTACGTTTGTCCCCTTATCGAGTAAGAGCTGGAGAACCTTCGTCTTAAGACTTAAAAGGGCAATGATGAAATATAATTCATGTTTGGACCAGTTTGTTAATAACTATATGTCGCCTCGACGACAGCACACAATATTTACGTCACACAACTCATTCATTACAAAAAATGTAATCGTAATAAAGGAAAAAATTTCATGTGAATGATAAGAGCCAGTGAAAATTTTTTATGTGTCCATTTTGTCTCATGCTCCAATGTTGCCACGGTAAGGCGGCTCTTGACCTCTCCCGCAAGTGCATCAGAGAAATGTAATATTTTGCAGCTAAAATAGAACGATTAAGGCCAATGTGATGGTACTAAGTGAGTACAACGGACCTTGCTCTGTGTGATGTATGGCTGAGGAGTGTCCGCCCGGCTCACCCTAGTTAGTGGGTGGGTCGCGGCATCGCACTGTCCATCGACTCCTCAGCCGCGGCTCTGGCCACCTCAGCGATACTTCAACACTCCTCAATTTTGTGCTGAGGTGCTTGCATTATTGAGGTACTGGAATCCTGAACTTTTAATATTTTTTATTACGAATTCGATTTTCAAAACTAGACAGCATAGTTTCTTCTGACTCCATCCTTCACCATGCCATGTCGCTCCTATCGGACTGCTCACCGGAGAATGCACATGAATTTATTTACGACTAGACAAGTACTGTGGGCTACCTGACGTACTAGCTAGGCAGTGTGGGGTGAAGCTTGACCAGGTGGCAGCAGCTACAACCTAATAACATGGCAGCGACATGGGGCGTCCCTGGCCTCGCGGGCTGCAGGTCAGCAGTGAACCAGCACTCAGACCCGCCGTCGGCCGCTCGGGGGCCCCTTACCGTGTCGTTCGTTCGTTCGACGTGATCTTGTCCCTCTTGGTACGGGTCACTAGAGCTGGTAGTGAGGGATGACTACGTCATAATCACTTAAAAATTAACGAGTCGGAAAACAAATGAAAATTCGATTCGTAACAAGAGAGGATCCATCCTTAGAGGCAGGTGCTGGGCTGATGCGCTGTGGCCACCGGGAAGATCAGGGTCGTGATGTCTTCCGTTAAAAGGGATGTAGTTTAGCCAAGTAATTTCTCATCTGGTTGATATAGGCTTTAAAACTAGTAATCGACTGGTTGCCTAAGCTGCCTTAAATCAATAAGCCAATTCTTCTGCAGCTCCGCTGAACATCCTATCTACCGCTTCGTTACTGTGCAAAAGAACATGTGCAATGCTAGGTAATGTACAACGAATTCTCTACTTATGATGTTCCTTGCTTATGCTGTTAATTAGCTCTCGTAAAATGAATGTAACTGCAAACATTGTAGAGAGACTAATAATATTACAGGAAGCATAACAAATTCTGTAGCCACACCAATTCAGGTAATTTAAAAGTAGACAAAATTTGAGCAAAAGGGAGAGCGGGTGGGGAAGGCGGGACCCCAGGATGGCATGACTCCCTCTCGTGACGTCAGTGTGGCTCGTCTGCAGTCTGGCGTGTCGGCTGGCTTCTTAATCCTCCTCCTCTTCCTCCTCCTCGTCCTCCTCCTCCTCCTCGTCCTCGTCATCCTCATACTCCTCGACAGCTGTGGGGAGAACCTGACCTTGAGAGGGAGGAATGTCCTGAATGTTGCCAGGGGGGGTAAAAGGGGGTTGGAACTGAGGGTGAGACCCTGACGAGGACACCATCTGTTGAGTCTCAGACATGGCAAATTCTGAGGACATTTGAACCTTCTGAGCGGTGACGGACATGGAACTCTGCTGCGAGGACATGCTAGCCAACTGCTGACTGGACATAACTGCCTGCTGGGTTGCTATGCCAGTCACCTGTTGAACGGACGTGTCACTCTGATTGGACACGGCGCTATGATAGGCACTTAGTTCTCCTACCTGCTGTGTGGACATGTTAACCTGGGACATATCAAGCTGTTGCTTTGACATGCTGGCCTGTTGGCTGTGGGAGGCTTCGATTAGTTGTTGGTTGGCCTTGCTAGCTTGCTGATTGTGAGCCGGTTGCTGATTCACCATGCTGGCTTGTTGATTATGATCGATTAGTTGCTGATTCACCATGCTAGCTTGTTGATTATGGGCTATGCCGGCTTCATGCAGCTGCCTGTTGACCATGCTAGCTTGCTGCCCATGAGCAATATCAATTAGCTGTTGGTTGGACATGCTGGGTTGATGGTAGTGAGACACATCAGTCAGGTGTTGATTGGTCATTACTTGCTTTTGCTGTACCATTTCAAGCAGCTGTTGTTGGTGCTGTTGCTCTGTTAGTTGTGCCATTTCAAGCATCTGCTGTTGGTGCTGTTGCTCTGTTAGTTGTGCCATCTCAAGCATCTGTTGTTGGCGTTGTTGCTCTGTTAGTTGTGTCATTTCAAGCATCTGCTGTTGGCGTTGTTGTTCTGTTAGTTGGTGGGTGGAGAGTTCGAGCATCTGCTGGTGTGAGAGGTCAGTGAGGTGGGGTGGCGGGTCACCGGGTGCGCCAGGCAGGTCAGAGGGCAGGTTAGGGTCGAGGAGGTCAGCGCCGGTGGGGGATGCAGGAAGGGGCGAGCCTGCGGGGAGTCAGGGCACACACCACACACCGCCAGGAAATAATATATTAGAGAACCGAAAATAATGAACAGAATAATGACATGGATAAAGAAAAATAATGAGCAACCGAACAGCATAATGGCACAGAAAATGGAAAAATGATAAGCAACGAAACAAAAGAATGGCACAGCTTACGGCAACCCACAGAAGACGGTCAGTATTTTTGGCATCTGCCTCTGAGGTTTCTTAATGAATGCCTATTTCCAGTGCATAAACAGCATTCTGATTATACGAACGCATAAAGCAAGCTTAAAACGTACTTCAAGGCAAATACAAAGCACTGCAAGCATTATCGTGGCTAACAAGTGAAGAGTTGCGATGGACCATCCTTGTGGGTAACCTGCTGGGGATTTTAAACGTCAGTGACCACAAAAACTTAAACTGAAATTTATAAGTAAAATAAATCAGTATGAATCATAATAACAAAAGTTAAAGGAAAATACAGTAATGGTTCACAAAAGAAGGAAAAAAATAAATTCAATAGCCATCATTTTATTATGGATTACTGAAAAGGAAGAGTAATGTGAAGGATACACAGAAAGATAATGAAAGCGAAGACTAAACAGACCCAGATGTAAAATAATACGTAATAAAAAAATACAAAAAAAAACCATACGTGAAACAAAACGTACAGAATGAACGCAAAACATATGCAAGAAAGTAAAGTGAATGTAGTTATTCCAAGCACAGATCATGCTTCGTTAACCCCTTCAAGCGGATAATGTACTTATTTGTATTTATTCTAGCTACTACCACCGGATGATTTAATCAGCTAAGGCGAGTGTCGTAGTAGTGAAGGGATTAGTGAAGGATGTATTTAACCCTTCCAGGTTGAAACACATCTCCTATAGTAGTCCGCTGATAGCAAAGAATAAAACGTAAATGACAGCGTCCGGCAGAAGGCATTATCTGCAGTCCAGTCAGTGGTTATTACCGAGTGTGCAAAGACAGAAGTCGTGTCGCGGTTTTGTCCGAAGATTAAGTGCAGCAATTGAAACATCATGACAGCTCTACCACAGTTACATATTCGTGTTTGGCTAGCTTGACTTCCTTCAGCTTCACATCTGCTGTTGATGATATGACGGTATTAATGAACCCAGGAAATTCCGAAGCCTTGACATCGACTCGCTAGAATTACTGACTCCGAATTTCGTATGAGAGACGAAATGCCAACGGTCAGGCTATGATCACCTGGGCATTTCATCTTACACCTTAACACAAAATGTCAAACGGACCTACTATACTATAACGATGTGGAGGAGGAAAGCATCATGCATCTATTAGGGGGATGAGAGGATCCATTATTAACAGGAAGCGAATCCTCAACAGACAGCTCAAACATAATTTAGTGTAAGCATATCTCTGAAAGGTGGAATAGGTGAATTCAAGAGGACGACACCTCTCAGTACCGTCATCGTTCAGGTAGTGTTCGTGTTACCACACCACTATAGGACCAGGAATTAGTCGCAGCAATGGAAGCAGCACTTGCAGGCAGTGCTTACGCCGTAAGAAACGAACTGCACCTACAATGAAGCACACGAACAGTT
This sequence comes from Birgus latro, assembly GCA_018397915.1. Classification (NCBI taxonomy): domain Eukaryota; kingdom Metazoa; phylum Arthropoda; class Malacostraca; order Decapoda; family Coenobitidae; genus Birgus; species Birgus latro. Next base: position 7,310 of record JAGKTI010011143.1, read on the forward strand.
GTGGGTAGACTGCGGTCGTCTGGTTTATGTGTTCGAACTCGCTTGTGGGATTCACTTCACCAGCCATTGTAAAAAAAAAAAAAAAAAAAATCGATTATCATAATACAGTAATTCTGTTCTCACGTGAATATACAGTCAATTTTGCTTTACAACTCTTATTAAATAATGTCAGTTCCAGGTCATAATTATCAACTTCATTAGCTAATTTACAGTTAACAAAATGGAGAGCTGACTTCCGAACACTTTTTTGGATAATTGAATTGTAACGTTCCGGACATGGTAATAAAAAATAAAAGATTTAGAAACGCTTCATATTTACTAAATAAAAACAACTGTCGGAAGGACTTGCTATGTAGATTAGTTTCGTTTAGTTACAAAAAATAAATATGTTGGCATTCTCAGGCCAGTCACCTGGAGCAAATGTCAGTTCAAGTCAGTGCTTCCAACCGTCCATTTGTTACAAACTAGACTGCACCAAAACTATAGTCTCTCGGCAGTTTGTTTCACCAAATTTCACGACACGACTTTTGTCTTTGACCGTACAAATGCCTTCAATTTCGCTTTTAAGGTTAGGTTTCAGGTATCGAGCAATGTGACCCACTGTGTTTGTTTCGGTTCGAAAGAAGAGACCCATTATAGGAGAGGTATTGTGGAATTAGGTAGCAGATTACTGAACAAAGTTTCTAGGTTTAAAGATATTGCTCGAAACCTGAAGCCAGCACGCACACACAGAACTTGGGGCAAGGGAAAAGTAAAATTAGCCAAAGCACAAGTCATGCTACTTAAGCCTGCACTCCATGCCTTGTAAGTGCACAACACGTCCCACTCTTTGTCCAGTTTTAGCGGGCCACTCATCCAGCAGAGCTCTCCTTGCAACACGTCATCAAAACCCCCATCATCACCACCATTATCATCACTACTGTCACCATCATAACCGCCACTACCATTACTAACAATACGACCAACACCTCTACCGGCAACACCACCACTGCCATCACCACCAGTGCTACCATCATAACCGTAGTACATCACTAATTATACTAACAACGCCACTCCCTTCAGTACCACGGCCACTGCCATCGTCACCACTGCAGCTACTACCGACACTGTCAGTTACCACCACTAGTACCATTATATAAAACGCTACCAGCATCATCATCACCACCACACCATCTACAACCAACACCTCTAATGTCATCACCATCATTGCATTCGCCACCACTACCCGTATCATTACCAGTAGGTTGCTATCATCACTGCAATTCCGAAATCGTCAGTATTCCTGTCACCACCACACTACCTTCGTCTCCACCCACCTCTTTTATCACCTACGCCACTACAATCATCATCATTACCATCATCATCATCACAATACCATAATCACCAATAATACTATCGCCATCACCATGAAAACTCACATATCCACTACTGTCCTCACCATCACTCCACCACGAGTAGGGGCATCACCACCATCACCATCTTTCTGTACCATCATCACCATCATCATCAACATCATCACCACAATAACCACCACCACCACAACCAAACTGTTCCGCCACGAAGCAATGCAAATCAAACCAATCGAAGTTGCCAGGTCCTGTTACTTAGACCAAGGTGGCGGACTTAGAGGATAATCAAACGTGGAAGCCCAGCATATACAGTACTATACAAGACCACCCACATGACCTGTACCACTGCAGCTATCAGATATAAGACCGTATAAGGTGGCACCAGAGACTTCGCAACGCCTCTTTCTCGGCGTTTTTTTTTTTTTTTTGCATATTGCATTTCTTGTTGTATTCACTTGTACATTACTGAGGCAGAGTATGTCGAAACTGGTGAAACTGCATTTATATATCATGAGAGCATATAATGGTGTAATATGTATAATAAATTGCTGAGAATAAGGTTTTAAGAAGTCTTTTATGCCACTAAGAATACGGCCTGAATAGCAAAGTGAACCTGAATCTGGAATAACGGCCGTATGCTTAACTTTTGTATCATGAAGGAGAAGGAAAGCTCCATCCCCAAATTTTACAATCAATAATAGGCACGTGGCAAAGGGAGATAGCAGCAGACTTGTTGACAGTGTATTGCAATGTGGGATGTAGGATGATCACATGTAATGGACGTTCCAAGAACGTCCATTTAAAATAAGCAGTTTGAAATTCCTCTTTCCGATATTACTTTTAAGCACATGGCCACAACTCGCACAATGAGCCTCGCCCCACCATAACTAAAAAGAAGCACTTTACTATTTTTTCGTCTAAGATTCCCAAATGCAAAAACAGTGCAGACAGCCCAGTTTAGATATTTTTTCTTTTCCTCTGCTACACGTCAGACTCAGAGTCACTGGAGATCAGCCAGAATGCACAACGAACATCATCCCAACACACCACTAGAAAGAAGCACGTCCATATTTGTCCATTAAAAAGAAAAAAAGAAAAAAACATATTCCAGGCTGCCCACTTTAGATTTTATCGCTTCTGCTACTTGCTAAAATCGAAGAGCAACCCAATATACGATGAGCGACAAAGGACAAGGAACAAGGGTCATGAGTTCGTGGCTGCCCTCCTAGTGGTGAACGTCATCCTGTGTTCCAGCATTGGCTCCTGCATTTATAGAGGTCTTGTAAAAAAAAATCTGGTGAATGTGATTGCATGTTGTTATCCTTATAAGAGATAATAATTAATGAAGAGTGTGGACAAACTGTATATAGACAAAATTCGTATTATCTAAAACAAATCATGCTATCTAACTGCCCTAAGGGGTAAAACAGAAAAAAAAAAAATTGCTTGATACTCCCACGCACACAATTCTCTATAAAAAAAAAAAAAAGTACACTTTCAACTAAAACAATTATAATGGTTGCAAAAAATATCAGGCTCTCACAGTCAACTGTGGAACTAATACTAGTAAATTATATGCTTTGTGAATTTCTATATAAAAAGGGGAGCGAAAAAAAGGAATACCACCCACTTCACAGCTGCCATTTACCTGTCTCTTTGTCTATTAGTCTGTTTACTATTGCTTCTATTTGTCTATTGCTTCAGTACTACTATTTACTAATGGGGAGGACGCAAGAGAGAAAAAAAAAGAGATATGAAGGTAAGGGGGCTTGATGTAAAGAACTAGGATTAGGGTGGCTGAGGGGGAGAGAGAGTATGGAGAATGCGGGAGAGATAAGGAAGCGACGCAAGGAGCTGGAGGTGTAAAGACTAGGGGAAGAGCTGGAGATGAAAGGACGAGGGGAAAAGAGCAAGATTAGGAGAAATGAGAGGGAGATTAGTAAAAATGGGAGGGAGATGGCGGAAAATTGGTGAAAGATTAATAAAATGGGCGGGGGATGAAGGAAAATGAGACAATGAAAGGAAACGAGATAATAGGAAATGGATAAGTAAGGAAGCTTAGCAACATTACTACTCCTCGGACGATAATGAGATCCGCAGGCTTTCCATGTCAATATTTTTTTTTTTTAATGCAAGGAAGAAGGAACCAAAGGCCATGGGCCCGCATGCTGTTCCTTCCAAGAAAAAACAAAAACTATACAAAAGAGAGCCAAATTCAAGATCCATTAATTTTGAGATGCCCGGACACACTGCGTTTGAAAGACTGGAGATCACAGGAAGCAGGAAACACAGACAGAGGAAGACAGTTCCAGAGTTAACCTGTTTCATAAATGAAGGACTGGGAGTAACGGTTAACTCTTGCATTAGAGAGTTAGACAGAAAAGGGATGAGAGTTTATTACTAGGTGGGTGCCACGTGCCCGTCGTAGAGGTGGAGGGATGCAAGCAGACAGTTCAGAGGAACAGTGACCATTGAAGTAGCGATGGAAAAGAGATAAAGATGCAACAGTGTGGCGAAGACACAGAGGTTGAAGGGAGCCAGTAAGAGGACAAGAGTTAATGAGACGAAAAGCCTTTGACTTAACCATATTGAGAAGAGCTGTATGTGGGGAGCCTCCCCACACATGAGAGTTGTACTCCACACAGGGGCGAATAAAACCCGTGTATTAAGTCAACAACTGTGCAGGGGTAAGGAAGGTTCGGAGTCGCGACTTGGCTGTAAATATGACTCTGAAAAGAGTTAGGTCACAGCTGTATTGCTTCATGATAGAATGGAGGACACCAGTAATCTGGTGTATGGTTTATTTTTTATTCATTTCTTTTTCCTTCCTCTGTTCTCTTATTAAAAAAAGTAAAAATGTTAGGCTAGGCTAACTGGACTGGGTCTGTGTGACATAATTTTTCTCGTTTTGGAGATTCATGAACATCGAGCTAAATCTGCATTACCTAGATCCAACCTAACGAACCATACCAAACCTAAAAGTTAAAAAAAATATGTAAAGGTGGGGACAGACGCCATGAGGAGCTTAGCCGCGGTGCTTATCTCCGTAACTTAAATCTTTGAGCTGTGGCGAGTTTTTCACTCAATATCTTGGGATACAAGGCCACTGCATCATCCAGGTTACCACAGATACCTTCTTTAGGTGTTATCCTAGATGCTCATTTTACCAACCAGCCCACAAAGGGTGGATGGATGTCTGAACTGATTGACGCGCGCTGCTCACACCAAAATTCTAACCTTGGCGCTGACGGGTCGGCAGCTTCACGACCAGTGACGCTGACCATTTAACCACTGTGGCTATCCAGCCACTCCTAGAAGCAATGTAAATGCGACCTAACCTTTTTGAGACACAATTCCCGACTCGTCAGTTTTCTCCTCACATTAAGAAAAGATGATGCGGTATTTTTCCATAGGTGAGGTCATAAGGCGACACAAGGTAATGACGGGGAGAAAAAATGAAAGCACGAGGGTAAGAATAAGAGGTAAAGGTATGGCTCTTCCCGAGTACCGCGTTGCCAGACAGGCTTTCATGGTTCTAGCACTGTGGCAGCTCTACGATTGTTTACATGCGACTGGATCGACACATTCATAGGAGACATACTGTAGAATCTAGGCAGAGATATTGCTAGAAACCTGTAGGCGTGGAACTGGGAGAGACTACATAAAGGAGAAAGGAGTGGAATTACTGGTTAAGGCATGAATGAGGGCAGGAAAATGTGCGAAAAAAGAGTGTTGACAAGGAACAGACAGATCAGGGAGGAACTCCAAGGACTAGGAAATTCAGGACTTACCTTGCCTGACTCCCTGAACGACGCGGACTGGTCGGCCATCGGGTCCAATCTGTAAGGATTTAGTAATCAGTAATTGCACTCAAGAAAGCTGTACTTGGGAACACACCACGTGGGGGGAGGAAAACTCTTCAGATATTATATTTTTCTCAAATATTTACATGAGTCCTCAGAATTTTCAACAGATCACTCTCAGACTAGAAAATTCAAACCCATCTATAAAAGGTATAACTATTGTCTTTAAAAATCCTTTACCCCGCACTAAATGACGTTGGGTGTTGTTGGTACATAACAGCCGGAATGAACACCCGGCTGTCACACGCCCTCACTAAGTCTAAAGGAAAACTTTGAAGCTATATGAGCTAATGAACTCTGGATATCATAGTAACCAAAGCAAGCTGAGAAGAGCAATACAGTGTGTGCTTTGCTGTTATTTGTCTCTCAGTAGGAACATAATAGTTTACTTGATATAACTGTCTTCCAGATGAATGTAATTTTCCTCATAGTTTCCTTTAACTCCTTTTGCTCCAATGACCTTTCATACGTTTAATCCTTGGTATTTCCATTCCATTATATTCATTTATGGAAAGGTCACCTTTAAAGAAGAGAGCCATACCTAACGTCTCCAGCCCTGAAAGTCTCCCATAAGCTGAATATAATTGCATGGATAGTAGCAAGACCACAGCATAAAAGACGCTATCGTGCTGGAGTTAAAGTGAAGAAAATGTCATCGGAAGAGAAAAGGATTCAAGTTTAATAGTATACTGCATTGCCTTCCCAGATTACGTTGGAACTGTGCCCACCTTGACTTCCGACACCACGAAGATGGGTTCTCCCTGTCGGGACAAGATGTTTCGTTAGTGATTTGGCCTCTGACTTACACGGTTCTCCTTCTTATTACACTCTTATTTTTTGTAGTATTATTCTTGTTGCAACCAAAAATAAGAAGTAGAGCAAAATGAAAGAAAGAATAGAAAGCTGGAGGGTTCATCATCATTCTACGTCATTGAAAACGTTTTATATGCATGGCACTTTATGTTTATTTATGTCAGATATTAGTCAACTGAAAATAAATGAGCACAGAGAATCTACTCTAAAGTAAAGAATAGAAAATCGGGCTGCTGGGAGGAGAGGGAGGGCTGGAGAGTTGGTTGGGGGGGGGGGAAGGGAAGTTGTGCTGTTGATCACGTTACCGTCTCATCATCATCATTAGCATCAGACACCTATGGGTCAAGATCAAAGATTAAATTGAGTGGGAGAGGGGGAGCTGATCGTATCACTGTCGTCAACAACATAAACTGCACTGGCACAAAACCATAGGAGGGGGGGGGGTAGCAAGGGGGGATCAAACGACGTGCCTCACAGGTCACACAAGGCCAAATAACGTGCTGGGTCATAGGAGACGACACCTTGCTGCCTTTACGCAACCTCCAACTTAAACCCCTGATATGGTGACTTTTTTTTCTTGCTACTCTCAGCCATTTTTTTTTTTTTTTAGCTTAGGAAAGGGCTCCACTACTGGAGGGCTTACTGAAGATTGTTCTATATTCTCCAATTCGAAAAATATTTCCTAAGCTGAACAAAAGCATCTCAAAAATCTGAAAATACCCTGCACACAATATATATGTATAAAATAAATAAATAAATAAATATATATATATAAATAAATAAATAAATAAATAAATAAATAAATAAATAAATAAATAAATAAATAAATAAA
>JAGKTI010011144.1:0-15363 GCA_018397915.1 Birgus latro
CCCATGTGGTCTAGTGGCGAGGTATTGCAGTTTATTCATTGTCCACCTCAAAAGTGAGCACATGGGCATCCGTGGCAACGAGCGTGCAGTCACAGCAGTAGGTAGGTCGGAACTGGAAAGGATGCAAGGACACTCTTGTAGACGTCGCTGGAACTACGTGTCAAAACGCAGCTGTTTGTCACCGTGCGGCAAATTTAGAGTAGGGCTGAACACATATAGGCGTTTCGGTGTGTGTGTGTCCCAGATGTCCGGATATCTTAGGGAGTATTCCAAGGCTTAGACTAATGGACACCAGCCCAAAATATGCGAGCCTTGAGGTTTCTGGGATTTGGGCATCCGGATCTTAAAGGGATTGCTGTATTCTGACGGGTTTACGTGGCCTTTGTTGTTTTCTGAGTGCTTGTGATATGCTAACGTTTTGAGCAAAGTTTTCATGATATTCTGAATAATTTAACAAAGATTTGTGCTATGCTGAGGGTATTTTACAAAATTTCAGTGCTATTATGAATTTTTAAAATATATCCTCATGGTTTTTATAGACTTCAAGAGTTATTTTGCAGGTTTATGCAGTTTTTGTGATATTCTCGAGGTTCATAAGCTCTAGCAGAATTTTGAAGGTTATTACAGAGGTTTAGCCATGTTCTTAATTTTTTTTTTGTACAAAGACTTAGCAGTGTTTTTAAAGATTTTACTAAGCTCTAGCAATACTCTGAAGGTTTTTGCAAACTTGGCCATTCTGAGGCTTTCCAGAGTGTTAGTAGTGTTCTGACAGTTCTAGCAAAGTTTTAGCGATACAGTAAGTAGAACCTGTGTGTATCAAGTCATCTGGGGGAAACCTGATAATCCAGTCAGTCCAATGCCCCCACCCTCCCCCTCTCCCCTGAAGTGGGATTTCAAGCACAGATTGAATTTAAATGAGTAAAGTAGCATGTTCTGGTACTAAAAATTAAAACTATACCCATTTTACACAAACTCAACTCATAATTTCACACCCTAGCCCTCCTCAACCTAGCCAAAGTGGGTGGGAGAAACCACCGCCGGCATTGGTAACTGCGTTAATCATCGGGTGTGTGGGGAGGATATGGTAGGCGTGCATCATGTGCCACATGTAATAGATAGTATACGTTAAATGCAAAAAAGTGTCCAGTGGGCCCAGAGTTGTTGGAGAGGACTGGGTAGGCCTGTGTCATATGCCTCATGTAACAGATCATCCACGTTAAATGCAAGAAAGTGTCGAGTGGGCCCAGAGTTGTCTGGTAGGTTGATGCCTTGTAATGGATAGTATACATTAAGTGGTAAAAGTCTGGTCGGCCCAGAGTCGTTGAGGAGGATCCATTAGGCATGCATCATACACCTCATGTAACGGACAGTATACATTAAATGCAAAAAAGTGTCTGGTGCGCCTAGCATTATCCAATAAGTTAGTATGTCTTTTTCCCATTTCATGGATGGTATGCCCAACGGTTTGTCCGGGACTTTCAAAGTGTCTATCAAAGCCAATATCTGGTCTAGTGGGCTATGGTAAAATGAGGGTTTATTTATTTATTTTTTATTTTTTTCCAAAGTTTGGTTGTTCATTTTTTTTACATATGTTTTAGTGAAATTCTAAAGATTTATAAAGCTTTAACAGTACTTAAGAAGCTTTTATTGCATTTTCTTGACAGTCTGCAGTTTACTAGTGTAGTAGCTTATAGCTTAAATTAGAATGTCCTTGGAACTAGCCTTTGTAGAACCAGGGCTCCTGTGGACATATAGCTGTAAATTAGGTTTGTCCAAAAAATGGATCCTTACATCCGATTTCGTACCCGTAATCGATGAGGTCCCAGTGACTTCCATATTCACGAGAGTACACCTAAAATCAGATTGCCATGTGTACTAGAAAATGACCAATTCATTATGTAATACAGTATTGAGCCCATGTTAACCATAACAGCAACTAATTATAGATTTTTGCTTTGTCTACATCTGTTGACTAATGCCCGAGGTGGTTTAAGCTGGTTACAGACAGATGCTTTTGGCTTACGTGTCATTGTTGTTTTTATTAAAGTGATCATGTATACATAACATGAGAAAAGTATTGGACAAGAATAATCATTGTCACTGACTTTTTACTTCCTGCACTGCATGTGCATTCGAAAGTGCAATGATGGTGATTTAATTTTTTGGTGCATGTAAATTGTTTCAGATGGTCAGTACCTATTAATACATGAATGTAGTCACATAATACAGAGGAATACGTTACTGAAACAAGAAAACACTAGTACGTGTTTTACTTTTCTGGTAGTTGGAGTCATTGCACAGTCAGATGTAATTAAAATCATCAGTTTATTGTATTAAAAACTCGTATGACACCAGTGGAAAGAACATTTGCACACCAAAGCAGCATAACGTAGTCTATACATAATGATGGTAATGAAAACCAGGTATCATTCCTGTCATGGTTGTAGATATCAATGTGAAATGTAATATGTCCATACAATGCGAAACATGCAACTTCCAAAATTTTAAGTTGGGACTTCCAAAATAAGGGGTCAGGAAGTCAGGACTTCCAAAATCCAAGCCATAGTAGAAGCCCTGTAGAACAATTACCTGTTAGAAAAAAGGGATGGGTGAGAACTAGCCTTCAGACACCAACAACCTGGTAGAATAACAAATAGGTGTAACACTAGGTATAGAAGAATACTGTAAGTGATATTTTGAAAGTTGTAAAACGTTTTAGCACAACTCCGAAGATTTTCTCAACCCCTAGCAATATTCTAATGGTCATTTCATATCTTGAGAAGTTATCTGATGGATTTTACAGTCTTAAATAATCATATTCTGTTTCTAGAATGCTTTAGTAATATGCTGAAGCCTTATCAATGTTTTAGTGCTATCTTGAGAAGTTAAACAAAGATTTAATGCTGTTCAGGGGGGTTTTACCAAGTTTTAGTGCTATTCTGAATTTGTTGCGTATATCCTGATGGTTTTCATAGTTCTAGCAATATTTTTCAGGTTTATGCACAGTATTAGTGATATTTTGGAGGTCATAACAAGCATTAGCTGAATTCTGAAGGTTAGTACAGAGGTTTAGCCATATTCTTATTTTTTTTTTACAGAGTTAGTAATATTTTCAAAGATTTTACTAAGTCTTATCAGTATTCTGGAGGTTTTTTGCAAACTTCAGCAACATTCTAAAGGCTTTTCAGTATGTCAGTAGTGTTTAGTAAGTTCATACAAAGTTTTAGCGATACAGCAGAGGGAAGCCTGATCCATTAAAGCCAATAATCCAGTAAATCTGATTCCCTTCCTCCCCTGAAGTGGGGTTTCAAGCACATAATTGAAAATAGATGAGTAAGGTAGCATATTCTAGTCCTGAAAGTGAAAACTATACCCATTTCACACAAACTTTGCCCATAATTTCACACCTTTGCCCTCAACCTAGCCCAAGTGGGTCGGAAAAACTGCTGCCAGCATTGGTAACTGCATTCTGAGTCACCTGACATGGGTAGGCTTGTGTCATGTGCCTCATGTAACGGATAGTATTCGTCAAATGCAAAAAACTGTCTGGTGGGCCCAGAGTTGTCAGGGAGGATCGGGTAGGACTGCATCATGTGCCGTATGTGACGGATAGTATACATTAAATGCCAAAAAGCGTCCGGTGGGTCCAGATTTGTCAGAGAGGATCCAGTAGGCTTTCGTCATGTGCCTCATGTAATAGATGGTGTACGTTAAGTGCAAAAAAGAGTCCAGTGGGCCCAGAGTTGTCCAGTAGGTTTATGTGGTTTATCCCATTTAACAGATGGTATCCAGTATGTTCAACAGTTTGTCCAGGATCCTCAAAGTGTCTGTTAAGGCCGATTTGATGTCCAGTCTAGCGGGGTATAGCAAAGCGAGGGTATTCTTTCCCCTCCCGAAGTCTAGCAGTAATTTTGTTTCCCATATTTTTTGGTGAAATTCTAAAAGTTTACAAAGCTTTAACAGTATTTTGAAAGTTTTTGCTTTGCTCTTTTGACAATCAATGGTTTTTCTAGTGTCCTAACATAATTTAGATGGTCCTTGGAGCTAACCTCTATAGAACAGTTACCTGATAGTTAGCCTGTATGCACCAACACTGGTAGAAACAAAAATAGGTGTAAGAATCTACATACAAATATAGGTAATGGATGTTGTACCATGGAGTGACTAAGAACATATGATCGGGTAAGAAAAGTCAGGACGTGGAAAAAAAGAAAATTGTGTAATGAAAATAGAGTATGTGTGAACAAAATAAAATAGCATGGGGTAAGAAAGAAAGGACATAAATTAAGACTAGATTATTTTAATTATTATTATTTTTTATTAAATGAAGCAGACAGATACTTGAGGAGAAATAGATAGAGCTAAAAGATGCCTGAAAGGAAATAGATAGAGCTAAAAGATGCCTGAAAAGAAATAGGGAGAGCTGAAAAATACTTAGAGAAATAGGCAAGCAGAAACATACCAGAAGAGAAATAGGGAGCGTTGAATGATGCCCCAAAAGAAATTGTGCAAACTGAGAGAAACTTTAAGAGAAGGACGAAGAGGTAAAATATGCCTGAGGAATGCCCATCAGCAAGGTGCAAAACCAGGGTGGAAGGGGGCAGGTATGGCTCAGGCGGTGCTACTGTTGGGTCAGAGTTCATGTGTCGGGGATCAGTAACTTGGGAGTGGGTTCTCGATTGTCCGCTTGTGTGGAAGGAGTTGATTTGAGTATCTGACGAGAAAAGTTCGACTCCAACCCCGTGGAACCTGCGAGGTGGAAACCCTCTGGGTTGCTCACTCCCCTTTCCTGCTGTGATCCACGTGGAACTGATCTTGCAGTTGTTCTTCCTACCTACTTTTGGTTTACCCCAAAGTAGGGTAGATTCTCCTCCCCCCCTACTCTGGGTTTACCCCAGAGTAGGTTCCTGTAATTCAGCTTTACCCTGAAGTAGAGTTCTCTCAGAAGGTTGCCTATTAAGTGAATAAAGAGCAAATAGGTACAGTATCGAGAGAGAGGGAAAGTACGGATGACTTAGTGGAATAGTACCTGGTATAGGTAGGATAGATGGAGTACTCGTCACAAAGAGAGGGAAGGTATGGCTGATAAGAGGATGAGTTTAGGGAAAAGAGAGGAAGGGGCAGGAAAGACACAGTTGTATGTTCTAAAAAGAGGAAAGTGGTGAAGGATAGACGACTAGGCAGATAAATAAAGGAAGGATTGTTAGGGAGAGGGGTGTAAGATTAGGAGAATCTGAAGTGAGAGGATTGAAGGAGAATAAGTGGAGCACAAAATTATGAAAAATTCCAGGTAATAGTGAATGAACCATGAGACTAGGGATATATAAAGTTTAACCCTTTCATGCACGATGATGCCTCAGTCGTCATTCGGGTCTTTCCTCGTAAATGCACGATGACAACTAGAGTGTCATAAAAGCTAAAAAAAAATTCACCCAAAAAAAGTTTTCGGTCGATTTGCGTCATTTTTTGAGGCGTCATAGCTGGCCTGGCTCTTGTCAGAAGTAATGAGTTGGAAAAAGTGGGTCCTGATACCAGTGTCAGTGCATACAGGTTATTTAGTATCAAACTAGCTGTCAGTGGGGGAGGAGTGCACGGTCCCTTGTCCCTTTAAATCCACGTTATTACGCACATCATGGCAGCATGACATATTTCACTATATCAGTAGTGCTTATGTAGAGTTTTTGGGCATTCTTGTGAATAGATATGGTGTTTGCAATAGGAAATTTCGGTGTTTGTGAAGCATTAGTGGCAGTTAGCTGTTGAGCCAACGAAGAATTGACTAGTTTCTAATCTTGGCCCCAGAACTACACTGCCTCTACCCTTCACCAAATGTGAGTATTCATCTATAAAAAGAGTATCATTGAATCATGTCAATATAGTTTGCAATACCTAGTGTGCAAGGGAATAGTGAAACAGTGCAGTAAGTTAGAGGGAGGCAGGAAACAGCCCTATAGTCACGAAACAGCATGAGTGCATCATAGTTTTCTGCATTTTTCTTGAAACAATTTTGTGTAGGAGAACTGTTTGGGGCTCAAATAGAAGCCCATAAAATTCTGCATAAAATGATGAAATAAAAACATAACACTGCCGAGAAAAGTTTTTTGCTAGAGCTCCCCGAATAAAAACTGTTCTCTGTCAGACAAAGGTTTTACTTTTTTGCTTATTACTCGAAAACCACACCTCATATCATAATGCCAACTATCCCATTCAAAAGCTAATAAAATTCTTTCAAATGATGGTAAAGATATGTTAGTAAACATTCGACCTATGATGTTGGGAAGTGAGATGAATGTTCCCGAATGTTTATTCACACCACCCAAATGTACTTTTTTTGTTTTTTTATATATATATAACAGCGACGAATAGGAATATGTAGGTTTTGTGGCAAAATGAATATGTTTGGGTGGTGAAACTAAGCCGAAAATACACTTTTTTGGAATGCGCAGCAGGTCCGGGGGGGAGGGGAGAAAGACGATGTGCCATGGAACACGAAACTTATTAAAACTTACCAAGCGCGAAAGGGTTAAGATGAGTATTGAAAATATGTGTAAGTCAGTACAGATTGTGTAAGAAAGCCACAGTGCACTGTAAACAGCATATGTTACTCCCAGATGCAGAAATTAATGTGTAAATACCAGTGTAAAAATTGTAAACATGGAAAGTAATTGCAAATAAATACATTTAGTATAAAAAAGGAACCACAGTGGTGCAGTGTGTTCGGTATATGGTGTTTCCATATGCAGAAACTAGTGTCAGTGTGATTTTAAGTGATGATAAGAGTCATCAGTGTAAATATGGTAATGTGATACTATTATAAGTAAATGTGAATATTGAAAAGTGGTAGGTGGTGCTGTGCATCATCCACTCACTTGATGTAGTGCTGCCTACTTCATCCTTCACTTATCATTCTTTTTCTGTGCCTGCCCTCCTCTCGCCCTATTTTTCCGATCTTTCTTGTCACTTTTTATTACTCTTTCCTTTTCTGGTAGCATTACATTGAGTGACAAGCCTAATGGTTTCCTGTAAGCCAGGAAGCCACTTACTGCACTGGGTGATAACCATACTGTATAACAAACCAAAATGTTCCCCTACTTGTCAGCAAGTGGGTTGGACAAATGGCTATCCCTTACAGGATTATGATGTCTTACTATAGATATATAGATTATTAGTATTAAAGAACTCTTCGTTTTGTTGAAAAGACGTATTGATCCATAGTGTTTGTTCTTCTGCTAAAAAGAAAGAAAAGCAAGCCCGTTCCTCCCCAAAAAATCACACACAAGCGTAGGCTAACAGTGTAGCATCTGCCATTGTTGTAAGTATTAATTATTACCCTATAAATCAGAAGTAGTGGTTGTAGTTATGGTTTATGCAATATTCCAACAATGGCCTAAAATTTACTAGTCTAGGAGAAGTACACTCGTAAAAAAAGGAAAATGTGATGGAGTTAACAAGCTGACGAGATGAGATGACAGGTTTGCTATGGAAGAGGGGGAATGTAGTGAGTTTCTCAACGCAACCATTCACGTGATTTACCGAGCCCTGAAATCCAGCAAAATCCCGATTTCCATTGTTTCCCGCCCAAAACCTCAATATTTGCGTTACGCCTATTTATCCTTCATATATATTCCAAAAAACAAGTTGATGTCCAATTGTCTGCCAGTAAATACAGAGTTGAAACCATGGAGGATTTTTAAAAGATTTTATTCAGTGCTAGTTTGATTTGCATAAAGCGAGTTTTAAGGGGAAATATATATGCTAAAGGAACGTTTACACCTTATCTCAGAAACGTTTGTGGGGGGTGATATATATGCTAAGGGAACGTTTGCACCTTATCTTAAGAACGTTTTACCTTCTTATTTCCACGCGTCATTTAGTTTCTCAGACCTGTCAGTGCTTTATTAAATTACTGAGTTGGTGAACTAGGTGGAAAAAAGGGATGGCAATTTTAGGCTAAGTTAAAATGAATAGATTATCCTCGACTTTGCACGCATGAAAGAGAGAGGGTAATTTTAGGCTAAGTTTAAATGAAAAGATTATAACATTTTTCCTTAATTGCTTTAATCTCGTGGTAGCCTAATTAAAATGGGAAAAAAAAGTTCATGTTACAGAAGTATTTAACCCCATAAAGCAGAGAGCACAGCAAGTTAGAGATGGCAATTTTAGGCCAAATTAAAGTGAAATGATTATAGACATTCTTTCCTAATGGCATAAAATAATCTCATGGTAGCCTGATTAAAATGAAACCTTCATATTATGTAGGTGTCTTACCACTTAAAGCAGAATTTGCCTGTTTTTTGAGTTTGTTTTTTCTTTGGAGGAACAACCTTGCAGACTGCTGGTCTTTGGTTCATTCTTCTTTGTGTTATCCAGCCCTGATCTGTGAGGAGGAGGGGGGGGGGGGGGAGTTGTAAGCATCAAGCCCAACAGGTTACTCTGCCTAACTGGGTGTCTGTGATAAGGCAAGGTCAGGCAGTTAACACAGCCTTTGGTTTCTTCTTCCTTGGATTAAGAAAAAAAGTATAGGCAGACACATTTTACACCAGAAGTCATATTCTCGTCGGATAAGGAAGTTTACTAACACCTTTTCCTCACTGGTTTATTTCTGCATGGGCCATTCTAATTGCTTTTATCTTGAACAGTCCGTGTCGATAATACAGAGGAATAAATACGATACTGCAGACTGGTAAACATGCAAAATAAATCGCTAAGGAAGAGTTGTTAGTAAGCTTCCTCACTCTACGAGAATACGCGCCCTTATCTCTGACGGCTCACCTATGCCCTTCTCGTCGCCTTTATCAATATCTTTTAAATTGCCTCCACCTTGAGATGTTTAAATGTTGGGATGTTGTGTTTAGCCTCATGCAGCACGTAAGGGTTTGAGGGGAGGTGCTTAGCATACCAACCTTCACCTACCAGTTCATACTTGTATCTAACCCATCCAGTGCAGAAAAAAAAAAATCGAGCTGAATAAATCGTCTTGCAGCAGCAGTCTTGCAGCAGCAAAAAAAAAAAAAAAAAAGTCATGTAACTTCTTCCCGAGGACTCCGGACAACTTTATATAGCTTCATATAAACTTGTCAGACTGGAGAGGATGAATATAACTTAAAATATAGCCTAAAATAAAACTAAAATGTAACCAAAATATAGCCCACAATGTAACCCAAAATATAAAATATAATCCAATGTATTCAAATTGTCATGGGGTAGCCTGAGTAAAAAGTAATGGAAACGTACAGTGTAAAATGGTTTAATATATCATTATCTGGATTTCTTTTCTCAAGAAGTCATAAATATGGTCTACTAGAAGGTAAAAAGAAACAGCTTTGCATATCGTAAAATCGTGAGGTTTAACAAAGGCAGAGTATTAAAATAAAACTTGAAAATGTATATACTATTTAAGAATGACTTGGAGGTCACTTTGCAGTTTTACCAGAAGCGAAAATATGGGAAACCCAATTACCATCCTCACTGAAGGAATCATTTTGGATTTTTTTTTTTTTTAAGCTTAGGTGATATATGGTGGTGGAGATATTTTATTCCATTTCGAAAATTTATCCAAAACTGATTAAAAATAGAGGTAAGGTAATGAAGGTGTTAATGATGGCTGTATCTAACCCCTGAAGTCTAACAGTAATAATAAATAATTAGACTGCAAAACAGAGGTTCTAAGACAACCTGTAGTCAATACTTATAAAGAATCCTAACCAGTCAGTCTCCATATATCGGCTTTTTTTCACATCATTTTTTCATATTGTAACTTTGATACTGTTTCTAATTTGACTAAGAAATGTAGGATAGATGTAAGAATGAAGATACACGTGAAAACTATTTTATACAGTATCAAGCATGGGAAAGTTTACAATAGGGCAAGAGCAAACTGAAGACCGGAAGAGCCATTTTATACATATGAAATAGATGTTTAAGTCTGGTGTGAATTAAAGACGAACAGGCAATCTTATAACAGATTTAAGTCTTAAAAGAGAAATTATAAGTACACCTAGTTTCAATTTAATAGTGATCGACTGGTGCCGGAGATACACTCAAAATATATTTCTCGTTTTATGACAAGGTGTGATAGGAGACTGAAGGCTAATTAATCAGGGCTCAGTTGTTGCCTGACCAAAGCAGCTCCTGTTAATGACATAGTTAGAGGGGAATAGAATACCTGTTTGTTAATTACCTGACGTGTTGATAAAATAAGTGGCAAACATGGTATGTTTGGGTTTGAGGACGGTTTATGTTTTTCATATTTTTTTATTATTTTCTCAGGCAGTGATACCTGTTAATTACCTGACGTGTTGATAAAATAGTTGACAAAAGTTGTAGGGTTGGGTTTGATGCTTTTTGTTTATTTACCTTTCTGTTTATTATATATTTTAGGTATTTTTCATTTTTTTATAATTCCTAATAAAGGGAATTGCATACATGTCTGCTTAATTACCACGTTTTGATAAAATAGTTGACAAAAATGTGTTGGTTTGAGTACTTTTTTTTTACTTATTTATTTATTTTTTTTTTTTAGTACTTTCCTGCATACCTGTTCACTTGTGTTAACAAAATACGTGTAGAGCCTTTTATTAACCTGGTATATTCGGGGACTTACTAATATTAGTATTATTATATTATGGAAAAAAGGCAGAATATAAAAGGGAAGTGGAAGAACGATTGGATAAACATAGATTGGAGCAGATGAGGGACGTGGAAGGTGTGTGCAAAGTATTCACAGGAATCTGTGCAGCATTTGAGGTGGTATGTCGGGTGAAGAGAAGACGGAAGGGGGGGTTCAGGGAACAGCACGGTGGACTGAAGAGGTGAGAGGCTGTGGCGCAAAGGAAGAAAGCATATAGTGAGTGGATGAGGAACAGGGTCGTTGAAGTTGGGAGGCGGGAGAGAGTTGTATGTAGAGGTGAAAAGATTAGTAAGAGGAGAGTGGATGAGGAATTCGAGTGGGAAATGGGGGGGGGTTGAATGTAAAAGTGTTTTGGAAAGAGGTAGACGGTGCCAAAGAAGTTAGGGAGTGAAAGATAAAAATGGTAGGTTACTAGTAAATAAAAAGTGAACAGATGGAGAGAACACTTTAATGAATTGTTGAACATAAAGAATGAAAGTAATGCAAGTAGCAAGTGGCTGGGAGAAGGAGGGATGTGGGAAGAGAAGTAAGTGGGATGGGTTGTGGAAACGAAGAAGAAATGGGGAAGCCCAGGAATTTGATGTGATGAAATGCTGAAGTATGGGGGGGGGGGAGAGAATAATAGAATGGCTGTGGAAGGTGTGCAGATTGGCCTGGGAGGAAGGTATAATTATTCCCCCTCTACAAAAGAAAAGGGAAAAAAAGTGTGGTAATCGTAGGGGTATTTGCCTTCTTAGTGTACTAGGAAAAGTATATGGAAGGATTCTTATTGACAGGAATAGTTGGAAAACGGAGGTTTTAGGAAGGGAAGAGGTTGTGTGGATCAAATATACATCGTTAGTGTAAAGGTTTCTAGAGAAGGGAAAGAACTTGTATGCAGCGTTCATGGATTTGGAGAAAGAATATGGCAGGGTGGATAGGCAAGGATTGTGGAAAGTATTAAGAATATATGGAGTAGATGGGAAGTTGTTGGCCGTGAAGAGTATGTATGAGGGTGCGTGTGTATGGTGAATTGAGTGAATTTTTCCATATGAAGGTTGGATTGAAACAAGGATGTCATGTCTCCGTGGTTGTTCAATTTGTATATGGATGGGGTTGTAAAAGAGATGCAAGGTAGGGCAGTGGATGTTTGAGCGCCCCTAGTGAGAGGGCAGTGTTTGGACACCCTGTACTGTTATTTACAGATGATACTGTGTTAAGATGAAGGGGAGCTGCAAGGTTTGGTAGATGAGTTTGGGAAAGAGTAAAGTGATGGTCTTAGAAGTGAAGTCAGTGAATGTACAGTGAGATTGGATGGGGAGGATATGGAGAATGAGAGTTCATCTAAGTACTTGGGTAGTGTGATGAGTAAGGATGGAAATTTAAAGGGTGAAGTGCTTGAAAGGGTGCAGTAAGGAAGAAAGGTTGCTGGTTACTTGAAAGCAGTGATAAGGAACAGGGAAGTGAGCATGGAATTGAAAAAGCTGCTACATGACAGTATAATGATACCAACTCAAACATAACTCATTTCCACAGCTCTTGACTTTTGTCCCTCCAATAGGGTCCAATTTTCACTTCCATATGATTGATTGATTGATTGATTAAAAAAAAAAAATTGTGTCTGGCCTTGTGCCAAAATTTTAATCAATCATTTGGAAGTGAAATTTGGACCCTATTGGAGGGACAAAAGTCAAAAGCTGTGGAAATGAGTTATTTGAGAGGACCATATGGCGTCACATGGAGACACAAACAAGTGAAGGAGCGTTGTGATGTGGATATGATAGGAAGCGTTAGGAAGAACACATCATGGTGGTTTGGCCATGTGGAGAGTGAGAGACAGACGAGGAAAGTGAGGGGGAAACCAAGGATGAAGTGGAGTGGAGGGGTGTATGAGAGGGGGGTGTGAGCTGAGAGCAGGGCAGTGAAATGGAGGCGATTTGTTTGTGGCCACACCTTACGGGATTAAGGCGTCTGGCAATAGACTATTACCTGTGCTAATTCCAGACGATTTTATTCAGCTTAGGAAGACTTTTCGAACTGGAGGTGTTAGATACAGCCTTCATTAACCCCTAAACCTCTCTGTAAGCTGAATAAAATCGAGGTAAAAAAAAAATGTCTTCAAGTTTACAGACTAAAATCATCGCACCAAAACAGCAGATGATGGGGGTGATCCTATAATTTTTATCTGTTCTGCCTACGTCGGATGCTTTTGGGCCGTACCGGTAAATAAAACAGTGTAAATAAAAATAAATAGTAAAAAGTAGAATAGAACAAATAAAGCTTAAAGAGAAGTATTTATTTCTCTCGTTAACAAGTTCCGATAGCCCTTCTAGTGGAGTTCTGGCGGGATAGTAAAAAATTTGGTTCAGCACCCCCCACCCCCAACCCCTCGGCACATAGATTTGACCATGGATGGCACTGCAAGAGAGTTTGGAAGTGCTGAAGTGCTTGTTTTGAGAGAACAACAACTAGAACAAAAAGGTGCACACACACAACTGTCTTCAGAAGGCTTCGCGTGCCTGGGGTCGTTTAGGCAACTACTTCCACTCGCATATTGATTTGTATTGCAATCTTCCTCCCTATCTTGAATATTGATTACTCCCTTGATTTCTTCCTTCGACTTTTGACCTCCCTGTAACCCATTCACTCGCCCCCGTGGTATTTTTTGTGTTGAGTGGACGAAATTGATTTAATAAGAGTTAATTGAAGCCAAAAATATATATGACCGTAATTTCTTTTTTCACCCTAATTCTTCCAACACACCTTTTCCATTTATTTTTCTCTTTAATCGGAAAAAAACAGTCGTAAACCATTTTATTTCTCTTCCAGTTCCCTTTAATCGAGGCAAAAAAAGTATCTGTAATCAATTTTTTCCTCTCTTCCCACACCTTTTTCCATTTTATTTTTCTCTTCTAGTTCTCTGTTTAATCGAGGAAAAAATATTCGTATTTTTTCTTCCTTATTTTTCGTAAACACCTTTTCCACTGTATTTACCGTTCTTGTTCCCTAATAAACCCGATTAACAAATGGCTTTTATCAGCAAGCGAGAGAGAGAAAAGCGATAATTTAAGTCTTTTTAAGCAGTCAGTCTTGGGCGTTGAAATAAGAAGACGAAGCCCAAGATTACCTACTGACCTTATCTCACGTAAATGGCACGAGAGAGAGAGAGAGAGAGAGTGAGTGTGTGTTTTACGTTTTACGTCTTTGTTACTTTTGACTTGGAGAGCAATTGTATTAAGTTTTATTGCTGTCGACTTAGCTATTTAGTATTGTTTTTATCACTTTTTTTCTCATTAGATACGGGTGAATGAAAAGGATGTAGATAGACTATTAAGATCAAAATTTTGCGAAAAAGAAAGCGTCATGTATACTTCAGACGATTTTACTCATCTGATCTTAAAATTAGCAAACAAAATATAGACGGTTCTTATTCAAAATCTGATGTCCCACTCAGACTACATGGTTAAAAAGAAGAAAGTGAGGGGGGAGAAGAATATGTACCTTATGTTACTATTTTCATGAACATCAGACGATTTTAATAACTGATAGAAAAACACAAGTAAGAGGCTTTATGGGTGAATCAAAAGCAAATTCGATATAATCATAATCCATAAAATAATAATAACACGAAGAGAAAGGAGAGAAAAATGTATATCCGCTTATTCTCTTGCTCATTTGAATAAAAAATTTAGAAGTCAGCGGGTTAATGGAGGAATCAAAGGCAAATCCGATGTTAAGATCAGAATACAAAGGCGGAAAAGAAGGAGAGAATAGAGGAGAAAAATGTTGCTTTATCTCTCTCAAATATACTAGCCTATTGAGCTTTTCGTCACTACCATAACGGGCTGCAGGATCAGGAAAATGGTTGATTGGATGAGAGAGGGGGGGGGAGGGAGAAGGGGTTTTGTGTGTGTGAAGGACCCCCTGTCTGTGGCTTATTATGTTATCTTGCACCCTCATTGACCACCATCTTCCCACCCCCTCCATCCCATCCCTTTTCCACCCTCTCTTTCACCCCTGTACCCCCCTCTCATCCTCTGACATACATCCCACCCATCCACCCGTTCTCCCACCCAGCCTCGCCACCCACCTACCCACCCCCTCTTCCATCCACCCTCCCACTTAATCTTACATATCCACCCACTCTCCTGCCACATTCTCAGCCACTCTCCTACCTACCCAAGTACCTACATTCTCAATTCTGCCCACATACCTACCTATCTGCCTGCCTACCTAACCGCTCACTCACTTCCACTTCCATTTCTCCCTCACATCCACCCACCCACGCAACCACCAGCCTACTCACATGCTTATGTACCTACGTACTTGCTTACTACCTATCTACCTACCTGCCTACGTACCCACCTATCTTGCGTTTTATTCACTCGTTATTCATCGCTTATCCCCATGTATTTTTTTTCTCTCTCTCTCCCACACACACATACACCTCAGCCTCTTACTCACCTGTCTGACTCATCTAATCACATTACTCCCTTCCTCATTTGCATACCGTCTCCCTTGCTCTCTAGATTCATCTATTTTTTATTATCTTTACCTCTATCTGCCTATCAGTTTATATGGCTGCGTATTCGATCTATCACTAGCTATCTATCATCTATGGCTGATTTTGTTTGTCTATTTATCTCTGTCTATCTATTTTTCTGTATCTATCTATGGGCATCCAAAATGCATCAGCCCAACCTTAAGCTGTTCACCCAAGGTCATCATTTTATCCCACCGATTCTTAATTTATT
>JAGKTI010011145.1:5175-22622 GCA_018397915.1 Birgus latro
GAGAGAGAGAGAGAGAGAGAGAGAGAGAGAGAGAGAGAGAGAGAGAGAGGATCAATCTAGGTATAGATAAAAGGAACAAAATTAAGTAAATAAAGGAAATATAACAATATAAACAAACAAAGGAATGAGGTGGTAGTCAGCACAGGTAAGGAGAAGGCACGTTGGCTCAGTAGCAGCTCCTTCAGGTCCCCGTCAGCATGCTTAACTAAATCTTGCCGCCAGAAGTGTGCTCATGTCAGCGTGAGGCAGGTGAGATCATGTGCCGCCATCTTAGCTGACTGTGACTGCTCTCCCCTGGACCATAGAGCCTGTGGCACCAGCTCAGTCCTCGCTGCTGAGGGTCAACGTCACCTCCATCTCACTTAACCTGACCGTCTGGCGGGACAGTGGCTGCCCCATCACCTCCATGCTCGTCCAGTACAAGGTCACTGCAGTTTATCACCACTCTCACTATATCGACATAGCCATATTTATCATATATCATTGTTCAGTGAAAGTGCAACATAAGGATTGGTAAAGCTTATTTTTATTAATATCGCCTAAAAATATAAAAAGAATCAAATAATATTATGATGATATATATCTCATAATCTTCCGGCCATAATGACCTGACATAACACTTCTTGGTGTTGCGTATGTCAGGAGCGAGGGACGAACTCGTGGACGCGTGTGCCAACCCACGTGAGATGGGACAACACCAGTGAGTTCCTGGTGGGGAACTTGCGGCCCGCTCACCACTACACACTGCAGATCACAGCATACAACCCTGCAGGATCGTCTGTCGCCACCTACCACTTCACCACCCTCAGCCACCTCGGAGGTATCACACCCCACATGTGTACAGACTTTAATTCTTTGCGATGTTGTTTGAGCGACATGTTATCCTGGCCTGACCTGTACCACATCCACCCCCACAGCTACTCTGCCTCCCGGTCTGATGGTGCACGGTGCAGTGGGCGGCAGTCCGTGGTACCTTGATTCTCACATGATAGTGGCTGTGGTGTTGGCCTGCCTCCTGGTGCTGCTCGCCGCCTTTGTAGCCTTTACTAACGTGTGCCGCCGCTCCCGCCATCACACTTATAAAGGTTAGCCTGTGCAGCACATACTAACAGTCTTTACCGGGGTTTATGTGTGGATATAGATGACCATATTATCTGCGGCAGTGAGTAAAACCCATATATCAACCAGGTGTCTCATTTGGGCTCCTATGTATTTTGACTCATCGGCATTCCACAACGTTGGATTTGTGAACTAACTGAACACTCAGAGTCTTCAGGCTTCAACCATGCATACAAAGTCAGCTTCAGTACAAGAAGTATTTCCAGCAATAATACCAACAGATAATATTTGTATTTCAAGATACATCCAACACTGACGGTGTGTTCTGGACGGAAATAGTTTCTCATACTCACCTAGCATTGCGTGAACATATGAATACCCGCGTTACTGCCCATACTTGTGATCCTACCCTAAAACACACACACACACACACACACACACACACACACACACACACACACACAGTAAAGTCCTCGTAACCTACTGGCCTTCGCGACATCTTCACCTCACTGGCTGACCATCCCATCCACAAAATATACATATATGTTTTCACAATTACCGTATGAGTAGCTGACCTCTCTCCTCCTACATTCCCATATATCACAGCTATTTTGAGTTTCATATTTATCAATTTCTCTGACTAATCTGACTTACATTCTTGACTCTCATCACCAGTTTCCGAGGTCGATCCCACCCACAATGGTGTAAGCCCCGAATCTGGCGTAACTTCTGAGACAGCGGTACGGGGCCACAGCCTAGAGATCCTGGAGGCCTTCACACCCTCCACCCTGCCCCTGGACTCCTGCGATGAGATATCCCACTACGCCAGCTTCAAGATGCCGGGGAAGAGCAGAACACCGCCACCCCCGCCCCTCCCCTCGGTAAGTCTCCACCTAGACTTGAACACGAATTTGCACAAAGAACCAAAACCAGCTGTACACACGACCTTGAACACAAGAAACACAAACACCTACACACACACACACACACACACACACACACACCAATATTATTATATATATATATACTGTATATATGTTACTTTTCTTTATAATGATCATCCTCATTTAGACAGTAGCACATAGGATATCTATTTTTCCATATCAAACATCATGTGCTCCAATCAGGAAATCTTAAAAAAAAAAAAATAGCAGGTACAGATCCAGCAGGATGATTGAGCACAAATTTAGATGATTCAGCACACTTCTTAGCTGCTGTAGCATTTTTGGCATGTGAGTGAATTTAAGTACTTGGGCAGTGTGATGAGTATGGATGGAAGTCTGGAGGGTGAAGTGCTTGAAAGGGTGCAGCAGGGAAGGAAGGTTGCTGGTTCCTTCATGACAGTACTGCGATACCAACTCTAACGTATGGAAGTGAAGCTTGGACCCTGTTGGAAGGACACACGTTAAGAGTGAGAGCAGTGGAAATAAGTTAACTGAGAGGAGTATGTGGAGTTACATGGAGAGACAGACAGACAAATGAGGAATTGAAGGAACGTTGTGGTGTGGATGCGGATGTGACAGAAAGTGTTATGAGAAATACACTGAAGTGGTTTGGCCATGTGGAGAGAATAGAGAGCGAGAGACTAACGAGGAGAGCGTAAGTGAGAGAGATGAAGGAGGGGAGAGGGGGGGGCCAAGGATAAGATGGGGGATAGAGTGGAGAGGTATATGAAAGAGGGGTGTGAGCTGGGGGGGGAGGGGGGAGTAAAGTGGCAGGGGACAGGGCGACATGGAGGCGATTGTTTGTAGGCACCCCTTACGGGATTAAAGCATCTGACAATAGACAGATAGATAAATAGCATCATTAAGGGTGGCTTTGTCAATCAGTCGCGCCTATGGATTTTCACAGGTAAGGTCGTTTACTTGGCGAATCTCCTGTGGCGCTTCACTTTAGCTCCCTAAGGATTTTCACACATAAGATGCCTCACTGTACCGAAGCCTCGAACGGTTATTTCATTTTGCCGAAACCCCATACGTTCCCACATCTATTTTGTACATATGTAGGAGAAGTTCTTGTAGGAGGACAGGAAAATGATGGAATTTTATGAAGAATAATGTTACCGTATTTGAAAGACTGAAAGAAAAACAGTGTGCTGCAATATATCACCGAAGAAGACAATGAACTGCAAGGATTCAATGAGAGGAGATTGGACGATGAGATGAAAAGCTTTTGACTCCATCCTCTGTAACGAGCTGCATGTGGTGATCCTCTCTCTAATGGTATCTGTTCTTCATAGAGCAGTGAACAGGGCCTAGTACATAGCTAGAAAATGTACAAGAACAGTGAAGAAATGTAGTAGCTTCATTACATCCTGTGTCTGAGTGGATGCGTTTATAAGAATTGCACTGGGATATCTCCAGGATAAATTACAAAAACCTGACGTAAAAAAAATACAAAGAAATGTTGATGGACTAAGCTTTGTATTTTTGAAGGAAAAATGATAGTCTTGTTTAAGATTAAAACTAGTTGGAAAACGAAGAAATAAATGTTTTGAGTCAATAAAACCGACCTTTGGTATAAGCAGAAACAACGGACTGAAGAGGAAATTTTTGAGGCTTGAGAGGATAGTAAGCACGGGTTTGAAGTAAGTAATACATCATAAGTGGACCGCCTCTGATGAAACTGGTATTGGTAGGCGGAAAGTTACGAGCAAAATATGTACCGTACTTTAATATTTAACTACTTATGACGACTTCAGGTACATTGATCCCTGTTCGCAACTGGCTGAAAAAGAGCAATTATTTGAGAAGGAAAGGTTGATGAGGTAAACAAGAAATTAAATGTCGGCAGAGGCAGATACAACCTCGTTCAAAAAAGCACAATACAGATTACTTCACTGAAAACCAAAATAGTCAGTGTTAAGTATTGCCAGATAGTCAGCATTTATTGCACAATATCGTACTGCAATATGTTTAGTTACCCCTAGGGAAATTTACAGTATTAATTCCATGACTTAATCCACAGTACTATATATCAGTAATCCCTTTCTTATATATAGTTATTTTTCAAGCCAGTTCTCATTTGTGTGTGTGTGTGTGTGTGTGTGTGTGTGCAACCCCCTCTGACGCCCAGCCCCTCACACAGCCCAACGTGAGCCTGGGGGAGTCCAGTGAGTTCCACGTCAAGAGAAAGTGTCCGCCTGGGCAAGATGGAGATGAGAGTCCACCCGAAGCACCGATTTGCCTCCTTCATCCTGACTGACCAACCACAAGCCCTAACCCTCAACCCCACACCAAGCCCTAACCCTCAACCCCACACCAAGCCATAACCCTCAACCCCACACCAAGCCCTAACCCTCAACCCCACACCAAGCCCTAACCCTCAACCCCACACCAAGCCCTAACCCTCAACCCCACACCAAACCACAACCCTCAACCCCACAACATTAACCTAACCATCCACATCTCTCTTGCC
This sequence comes from Birgus latro, assembly GCA_018397915.1. Classification (NCBI taxonomy): domain Eukaryota; kingdom Metazoa; phylum Arthropoda; class Malacostraca; order Decapoda; family Coenobitidae; genus Birgus; species Birgus latro. Next base: position 9,652 of record JAGKTI010011145.1, read on the forward strand.
AACATTACTTCGCACACACCTTCACTCACAAGCCACAATCTGCAACTTCCGCATCTGCTCTCAATTGCAAAAATCCACAGTTTCTAGCTTTTTCATTCTCACATAATTTTCAGACTCTTAAAACACCGGGTTCTTTCATTCTTACGTGTCTCGATCTGTAGCCTAAAGTAACGTCACAGATTTTTTTTTCTTGTTACGCAGGGAAGAAGGGACTAAAGGAGAGAAGCCCGCAAGTTTCTTCCTTCCAAGAAAAAATCAAAACAACAGAGAGCCAAATTCAAAATCCGTTCATTTCGAGATGCCTGGACACACAGCGTTTAAAAGACTGGAGATCATAAACAGTAGGAAACACAGACATGCTATTTTTATCTCCAGTTTACATCATATTCCCATTCTCCCTTCTCTGGATGATTCTCTCTCCCATTTTCCTGGCTGATTAAACGCTCTGTCATAGTCTTCTTATTTTTCTTCAATCATACATGCCAAGTCCATCAAGAGTCTGAGTATGGCTGCACCTTATCATAAATACCTTCACTGGATAGTCTGGCTGAAACGTTCCTACATTTCCTGCCCTCTCCACCCATGTCTCAGCAACACTTCATTTTAAATTCAAACGTTTCTTGGCGCTCCTTGATACCAACACAATATTTTCCACTCCCCTTCCATTATAAATTCTGAAATAGTAGTCTGAGAGCCAAAAACGAACGGCAATTTCCTTTTCTCTCTGTCCTTGCTTACTGTCCTCCTCTGAACCCCATTAAATTTGAATCTTAACCGATATATAATTTGAAATATTTCCAAAACAAAGTAACCGCTAGATAACAGAACATACCATAGTTAATGTGTTGAAATGTGACAGTTTTATTCTAAGTTTCAAAATTAGTATTGGATGTATTTAAGTTCCGTTTTGAAATACAGAGGAAAACAAACCGTCATGCCATAGCCACATCTGTACTTTCTCATCTTCCAGCTTCTCCACCTACACACACACACACACACACACACACCAATATACCATCTCAAGCACGATTGTGTGAATAAAAACCAGTCGTAACACTGCATTAAAACTAAATAATAAGCTAGGGTGACGGTCGAAATGCGCTTTAACCTCAAACAAGCTTACGCTGCACCCGACACCTCCATCAAGCTAATACCCACATCAACGCCGTCACCAAGCTACCATCACTGTGGAATAAAGAAAAAAATGTTGCAACAGGTAACATTTTACAAACTGATATGTTGCTACTGTACTACCTTGACTTTGAGATTACCTTAATATTGCCCATGTACTGATCTTCCTACTTATCCTTCTCGTCCGTGGTATTAACCCTTTCAATATGGTGACGTAGTTTTATAATTTCATTTCTTTTTTCCGAGACAATTTCAGTTAGCTTACAAGAGACCTCACACAGCGACTGGATTAATGAAGGATGTGTATAATGCTTCCAGATGATAAAATGTTTCCTTCACTGAATAAACTGCTCTGGAGACACCAATAATAAATGTTTTTTTTTAAAGGCTGTGTATATAATGCTTCCTGTTTGAAATGAGTTTTCTTCACCAAATAAAATCCTCTGGAGAAAGCAATAATACGATAAGAAATACGTTATAGGACAGAACTGTTGATACGATAATGGCGTCCGTCACCACATTTCTAACATCTGGGTCCGCTGCTACGACACCAAGTCCAGAATTGTTCGCTATGGCAACCCGGCCACCGGTATGTCACCTGCATGTCGAACTGAAAGGAATGTTGAGAGCTGGCCACCGAGCAGACTAACAGACTTGGTGAGTAAGCAGCTTTCCGGCAGAGGTTGGGTAGCTGACCATTTAGCTGGGTGACTGGCTGACACCTGACTGACGCCGTTAACAATAAGGGCAACAGTACTGCCAGACGTAGCCTCCCTTCCCCACCAAGCGGCATCATTTAAGTAGACGTGCGACGAAGTAAGCAAGACTGCCGAAGGGAAGGCCACAGCAAGAGGACCCTCATCTGCTGAGAAAGGTACGTGTGATCCTCTCATCTCACACCCACACCACTTGATTTTACCACAGTTACCAGCTTCCAACGCACAATGCATCACCGGTTTGATTCATCCTCAAACTCCATCAAACGCCTTTCTTTCCAGTGCTTACTTCTCGTCTATAGATTACTCAGCTTCACCATTTCCTCCAGGTGATGTGATGTAGTTGTAAACACACACACACACACACACACACACACACACACACACACATGGGAGCAATACATCTTGCTGATCAATGCACTGTTTGCGACTTTCACACTATGAAGCTCTTCCACCAGCTCATATATCAGTCAAATCCACCATAGGACAGCACGTTCTTTGAGTCAGATTGGTATATTTTTCTTATCATAAACCAGGGCGGTTTTTCAGGATGTAACAGACCACAAGCGATGCAAGATATAGTACCTACTTACGATAATATAAACCACTTGGGGCTACTATCTGTTGTCTGTAAAATATGCTGTGCAAGATTATCACTTTTACTTAAGAATTGTGTAGTAATATCTGCGGCGGTGTGATTATCTCTTTCTTTACTTCAGAAGAACAGTCACTTAAAAACGAAATTAAAGTTCTGATATTTTCACACCCGAGCAAACAACCGTCTCTACATAGCTTTAAGGCAATACGGTAAATTCTCTGTTTATAAGATTTAGCTTTCTATTCAGCCAATACGTTTTATTGAATCTATAGTCTTGTATTAAACTCCACCCGGCAAAAGAGAAAACTAAACCTGTTAATCAGTGGTCAAACTGCTCATGTCCTTAGTTAGGTTCCTTCGCATCACCACAGGTTTCTTTTTGCCTTATAGACTGCACTGTTTGTTACGAAAAACATTCTTGTAATGAGATCTTTCTGGAATTTATCCTTTCCTCTGTCTTGTTGCCTTCAATTGCACTAGAAGTTGATAGGAATTTTGTACAGTGTATCAGTGCGGCCACAAACACGCCAGATATTTGCAGTATTTAGCGGTGAACTCTTCTGGCCATCCTGAACTCCGCTCGCATCAACATATCTGGTTGGTTCTCATCCCTCCTACTGGCCAGGCCAATAGGTAGGCATACTTAAGAACCTCTGTACTTTAGCATCAGTCCAACAGGCTACTTAATACCTGGCTATTTAACATAATGCATTTTTTTTTACTTGAGTGATTTGAAATACCATGAGGTGTTACATCTTACAGTATACTAACGAAAAATAAAACATATTACATAAAATAAGTTTCAGTGTTACACCAATAGTGCAGGTATGTGCGTGTGCGTATGTTTTTCTTTTCACAGGTTTAGTGATGAACAGTGAACTGACAACAGAATCAGACACAGCTGCTGAGGCTGATGTAGTACCATTTTGTACATCAGGCAACAGCCAAGCACTGCCCGTCCTAACGCTCTTGAATTCAAGCATGCTAAGAGTTACTAACACGCTCCTTATTCAAGTATCCACGAGCAGTTACTGACACGCTCCTTATTCAAGTATCCACGAGCAGTTACTGACACGCTCCTTATTCAAGTATCCATGAGAAGTTTACGGAGTTAGACAACTGGCATCAAATCCAAAGATTCACACTGAGAAATCATATTGCACAGTGTTTCTTATTTTAAGGCTGGGAATTCGGAGTACAGTATTAGTGATGGTTACTCATGTGAACTACGTAACTTATACTTTGACAAAACCACTTGACAAAATCATCTAACTGCAGCCAAAAACCAGTACAGGACATGCAGCGATGCCATCAGTGACTTGTTAAACTTTGCCTGACCTGCCCTGCCTGATGTCAGACGCCAGTTCAGTGCATGTACAGGTACAGTACCATTGACTACCCTTGCCTGACGTACCTGATGCCAGACGGAAGTTCTATAGACGCACAGACACCATCAACCACCCTTGTCAAACCTTGCCTGCCCTGCCCTGCGTGATGCCAGACGGGAACTACCAGGCCGTGGAGGACATACTAGGTGGGGGGAAGGATTAAGAAAAGAGTCCACCACGAACATGAGTAGGTCAGATGAAGCCAAGGGTAGCAGAGCCTCACAGTGCAGCTGCCAAGTCCCAAGGCACCTAACAACCTCAAGCTCTGAGCCCGGATTCACCAACAGCCGCTGGGCGACAGCACGGCACCACATCGTACTGGAGCCAACGATCACCCCTCAAGGGAGATTCACAAACGCTGTGTTTGGCTTCCTTCCAAGTCTCTTCCGTAGCGAGCAGGGATTTTTGTTGGGAAAATTTGCATAACCAATCAGTAGTCACCGACCCATTACGTGACTGGATTTAAACACCCCACACCCTCCCCCTCTTTCCTCCCTTCCCCCTCCTCCTCTCCCTCCCTCTCCACAAATGCATATATTTACACACGTAAACATGTATGTACTTAAAGACAAATGTATCCCAAATTTGGACTAACGTGTTTACCGTACATAAGTATTCACGAACGTACCTACATGAATACTTACGTGAATACAGTACATACGTATATATGTACTTACATAAGCACGTACCTACGTCCATATGTACGTACATGAATGCGTGCGTATTGGTGCGTACGCAGGTTGCATCTTGTAAAGTGCTGATATCAACTTCTTTCATTCCACTGTCATCCTGCTCAGCCACCTTATTTATTTCTAATTTATTTACATTTATTTGTGTGTGGTTAGACATACCTAAGCTGCCTCTTACTGGCGACAGTTTGACAAGTGTGATATAAAGTGGTATAGTTATGGCTGTTTATATTTTAGTCGTTGAGGTTTCAGGCAAATCATAGTCCGTTTTACTGTGAGATTCCGTTATATAGTAAGAAATGACAATGTTTATAATTACATTTGAATACAAATAAATTTTCTCTTACTGTGCATAGATTGTATTCTCTCTTATGATTAGTTTTAGCAGGATTTTGTGCTATTATGTTTCTGCTTATACCCAAGATCTGGCATTGTGGTCAACAGAAACACAGAGGCAATGCTTTCTTTACTGAGGAGGAGTTCTTTACAGTATGGAGGCTACTGCTTAACTGCTTTATGCGGGAAATCAATGGTACAGGCCATTTATGGATATACAAAGACATGCAACACAGAAAGGAACAGTCACTCTCACGCCAACTCTCACCACCAGAGGGCAGGCACTCCTCCTACCTCCCATATGCACGCCCACACACACATCACACATGGACGTTTAATAATAACACGCTTTCCTCTCATTTTCTTCCTGAATACACATCCTCAGCGTCTATTAATTTCTTATTGTTCATCTTCTCTGCAGCGTTTTTCACTTCTGTCATGCCTTCATTCCTTGGCATTCCCTATTTATAATTCACGGCCAGATTCAGTGCTCATATCTCCACTCCCGTCAACAGTTTTCCGCATTCATCTTGTCATTTACTTCCCGTTCTTAAAAATTCGTAACAGAATAAAAGGCTGAAAATCCACGAAGACTTTAAACACCACAGAACGTCAACAAAGGAAGCAAGAGTTAATACCTTTTCTCTTGCTGATACTGAGAGAGAGAGACAGACAGACAGACGGAGAGAAAGAGAAAGAGACAGAGACAGAGACAGACAGGGAGAGAGCGGAGGCAATTAAAGCAGTGAGGGAGAAATGCTGTATTGGGTCTTCAAAATTCATTACTTCGTTAGACAGACGATCAACTGCAAGGAGGGTGGAGAAAGATGAGAGGAGACAGGAAGGGCAAGACAAGGAAGAGGGAAGCAGCGTTGGTAGGGAGACAGGAGAGGGACAGGAGGAGGAGAAATAGGATACAGAAGAGTGTAGAGGCGAAGGAAACAGAAAAAGGGATGGGATGAACAAGAGTCAAAGAAGAAGGTGAAACAGAAGCGAGTAATTGAGAGAAACGAAGGTAAAATAACACAAGTAAGACAAGACAGAATGGATGCTAGGAAGCTGGGTGGAGAGGGGGGGGGGGGGTGGGGAGAGGGGGCAAACCATGGTGAAGGTGAGATGGCGGGAGAGTTGACGAATGCAGATATACGAGAGAGAGAGAGAGAGGGAGAGAGAGAGAGAGAGAGAGAGAGAGAGAGAGAGAGAGAGAGAGAGAATATTAGCTGATATTCTTAAACCCTGTGCCTCTTTTGAAGACGAAATTTACACAACAAGGACCTGTAATACTCCTATAAAATACATAAAATCTAATGTTGTCATAATGGAGTTGATTACATAACGTCCTGGGCTAGTTATGTTGAGATGACATAACATAACCTTCCTGTAAGGGGTGGCCACAAACAAACCGCCTCCATGTCTCCCTCCACCTCGCCGATAAACCTGCTTGCGCCACACCTCGTCTCACACCGTCATCAAACCACTGTAGCATCACTCACCTTGTGGTTTGTGATGGCTGAGTGACATAATTAGCCAGTGGGGTTTGCGGAAATAAAATGGAACCTGTCTATCATAACGAGTGTTTGAAAATATTGTGCAAGAATATGTGCAAACCTTTTTATTGGCTTTACTGGGGCGTAGGAGTCTGTTGCATCAGGGAGTATATGATTCAGGAGCACATGAAGGAATCAGGGCCTGTGTTACTCACCTCACTCCCCCATGCCTGGCCGCTCCTCCCCTGGGGCGTGATTCCCTGTGATATATTCAACACGTTTGATGTTCTCAGGCGCGGCTCCTGGGAATGACCCTTTCAGCGCGCCCTTCAAGGCATCTTAATTAAGAAGTTGATGGCGGCAGTAAGCGGGTAGGAATGAATTTCTTAATCATTTCCTGGACATTACTGAGGAGATTATGATATTACACATATATACTTTTAAAAGTTCGCAGTACGCTAAATTATCCAAAACTTCAAATGAATTTAAAACCCTTAAAAAAGGTAATATATGCAAACCAAAAATATACTAGCAAATTATTTACGTATTTACGTTTCCACAGTACAGTAAGAAGACCTATCGTATTGCATCATTTAATATTGTTTTTTCCTTTCTTCCAAACACTTTTAACCTTGGTCACATTCCCTTAATTACTTCACTAATTTACAACAGTAATAGCAAAATTTGTTTCCTGGGCCAAAGTCCCACACATTTACTCAGGTGTCTTGAATAGATGAATGGAGTTAGACGACAAACCATACACTGACACACTTGGAGGTCCACAGAAGTATGCCAGGGTATTGTGGATGTGTGGAGACCTTGCGAGAATGTTGGAAACCTTTAATTACTCCCATTAACCTAGCTGGACAAGGTTATGTATTTACCTATGTCTGTTTGTTGGCTTGTATGTTTTTCTGTAGGTGAACAACATGATCTCAAAATATTGTTATAGGTATGAAACGTGGTGGACAGGTGGGCAAAGGGTCAAGAATGAATGAAGTATATTTTGAGATGGATCCGGACGCAGGAATAAATCATAAATATTACTGGCGTCTGCGGAGGTATGCCATCTCTGATAGTACGTGACAGGAGAGACTAAACCGTACAATTAACTGATAATGTTGGACCACAAGATTATTCGTCTGGTAGGAAAGAGGAATTACAGCAGCGAATCTTAAACTATCTTGGCTCTCTTCTACCCAACAAGAAAGTCGCTTATTAAAAATTTAGATGATTTTGCTTTTTACTATAATCAAATTAATAAGGAAATAATACATCAAGATAATTATAATGTAGATACCTAGCCGAGTCTCAGTAATAAACGTAAATTACCTCTTTATCTCGGAAATATGTGGTCTCCAAGTTTAAAAATCTACATACCCTCATTCCGACATGACCTTCGTAGCCGAGTAGTTTGAGTGGAGAGAGGCGGCTTGATTAGTCTGGATGTCCTTATGTCCCTAATACAGATCTGTTCTTTATTTTTTTCTCCGGACACACCGAACTGCAAGACACCTCATCCCTGCAAAGGACTATTCATATTATCTGTTAAAAAAGACAATATAAACAAAGAAAAGGGTCCTTAAAATAGAAAACGTGAACTTGGAATAATTTCTTCCTTTCAGCGGTTGCCCATAAGAAGTAAAAGTACGGTTAAAAGTTAGCCATATTACTGATAATCCCCTGCCTGTAGATTTTATGGGATTTATTTATTTATTTATTTAGGGTGTCTCGTATCAGCTACCCATCTTTACACTGGCGCCCCTTGAAGTCTTTGTCGTTGAATTAGGAACCATTTGACATATCGTTCGCGTACTGGTGTTTGGCAGAGATATACAAGCTCTCCCTAGTGTAGCTGGTAATCTCGCCAGGTTTCTACAGCTCACCCAGCTTCTATTTACACCTCACACACACATAGCCAGTGAACGATTTCGGGTAATATTCCTGTTTCAACATATAGTCACTGAAACGAACCAGATCATATCCCCAGACACGACCGACAAAAAGAGTTTATTAGACATTTTGGCCTCTGCTGCCGGAATGATGCCGGCCTCACAGCTCTGCCAGTGGTTATGTCTCCTCCCTCCCTCGTCGTAAACACGGAATGGCACTAAGGACGATCCTGTTATGTAGCGCCTGATTTAAATGTAAGGCATATTTAAGGTGTACAATTTCACTGTACGTGTTTATGGTTGATTGCCGGTCGTGGATCAGTGCTTTATTCAGCCCTAGCTCTTAGAATGCCTTTAGAATATTTTATTTCTCTTGCCTACTTTTTATGTGTTTTGAGTTTATTATGCCACGATAATTCTTGATATCAAAGACGCCAAGTCAACACAAAATGCACGCATGATTACGCCATTATGGGCGACACTAGGACTTTACTGCTCTTTGAGAGGGATTTAGTTGGTACTTGGAGGCAGGTGGGGGAAGACGGGATGGTATCAGTGATGAGACGGGTCGTCGACGATACATTGCTGCCGCTCCCTATCCCCTGCCCCAACACCGCACTTCCTCGATCACTATCTATCTATCTATCTATCTATCTATCTGTGTGTATGTGTGTGTGTGTGTGTGTGTGTGTGTGTGTATGTTCTTGGAGGCATACGTGGTGGAAAGCTATGGTTTTCTCCTTTACTGGTTTTCATATGTAGGCTTCGGTTTCTACTTAGCCGTACAATTTTTCGGTGGTTTTCTTGGTGTTCCTTCAGGAGTTCCCCAAAGGGCAGCTGCCTTTCAGAACTCTCTTGTTCCATTTTCAGGCTGGATCTGATGTTTTTTTTTTTTTTTTTTAATAGCCATCGCCCACTATGCGCGGCATTAGGCCAAGTAACATAAAGGGAAAAAACACAATAGCAGCTCATGCACCATGCACTAGACGGCCACTCTAGGGGGCCAATCGTGGAGGCAGCATGAAATAAAATGTTTGTAGATCAGCTAGACCAGGGGCGGGCAACCTTTTCAGAGTGAGGGACAGATGAGACTTTCGGGAGCAGCCCGCGGGCCGGAGTGACAAATGAGAACAAAAAGTGACTATAATATACATGGATACACAACAAGTGTGTACCCGCCTTAAGAGTGACACATACCTCCTCTCAGTGGGGAAGTCCTATGGACAATTGCGTCTGGCAGGATGGCGGAAAGATTGTATCATGCGGGTGAGGGGAGCGCCGATTTTCCAAACAGCATGCGGCCGGCAGATGCTATTTGTCAGAATTTAATTTGTTTTGGCTGGGGTTTCGCGGGCTGGATTGCTGTGCTCATGCCAAGCAGGTTGGCGGGCCAGAGCCGGAGGTTGCCCGCCCTTGGGCGAGACATACCTCCTCCCCCCTGACAATTTGAATCGGGGGAACCCCCTCACCCAGGTTGGCTGCCTGGAGCAGATCGAAAAAGGTGGAGAAAGTAGCGGCTCCGAGCTGACATACTGAGGGCCAGGAAGTGATGGTAGGAGGCCATATCTAGCCGATCCTTAGTGTTCACGATAGGAGGGCGCGATGGGCTGCCCTCTGCCTGAGGAGGGGAGGATTCATTGACTTCCTCTTCGGTCAAGGAGCCAGTCATCCTTGGCCATGGAGACGGGGTCAGAAGAGTCCTGCCTTCCTCAGTCACTTACGGTGGCTGGTGGACATCAGCAGCAGTCTGTACCTTGGCCAGGTCCGGATCTGGGTCAGTGATCGATGTTACGGTCTTTCGGCTGAGGGGAGCATCAGGCCTCAGCCTCTTCTGCGGTGTTGTGTGGTGGGCAGCAGGTCGCGGCTGCCAGGCCAGACGCTCCTGACGGTGAGGAACAGTGTGAACACCGCGAGCAGAGCACTTGGGGATGACAATGCAAGGCAGCATGGTCTCCTCAAAGATCTTGGGGAGAAGAATGCGTAACGCCCCCTTGTAACTGACAAAAAGCCATCGCCGTTGCGATGCACGTCTCCACAGTGATGCTTATCTCACCAGGACTCTCAGGACCCCTGGCCTGGCGCCCCTGGACCGTGAGACACCGCCATAGAATCCTGCACGTCCACGCCTCTTGGTCCAGTAACGTACCAGACAATTACGTGGGTAGCTCGATCGATAGAGAGTTGGCTTGCGGTCCCGTGGGACCCAGGTTCGAATCCTCGCTGGTGCAGGGAACAGTTTAAGGATTTGAATTTCATTAAATCAGGCTTTACTGATCTACCAGAAGACCCGCCGACATGTCGTAAAAATGACCCCGCTAATACCAATACACCAGTCCTGTATGAGACAGCCCTAGCATGTATTCAATATGGACGGTGGGTGTTAAGCGCCGAAGTGGTGACATGTAGATTGTAGGAGGACGACTGGGCCTTGATAGCAGGCTGTGAAGCCTATGCCCAGAGTCGGACACAAAAAAAAAAAAAACATATGGAAACAAGTCACTCAGTACATGGAGATTTGACTCAATTACATATTATTACAAACATTTTTACTGTTCCAAAATGATTCACTTATGAGTATCGTACACTTCTTGAATTCATACTTTCTACAGAATAACCACTATAACTGTCCCCAAAATCAGGGACTAGAAATCATTATTGCTGGAAATCGGGCAGGAGTTAAGTGGTGTTTTTAACTGATGCTTAGGAATGTGGAATTTCCTTGTCTTGTACATCAACAATATCCCCATCATAGCCACTTCCACTCACCACTTTCCTTTCGCTGTCCATGGTCGTGTGATTGCTCCTCTCAGCAGAATTGTTACGTTCCGAGACACTCCCAAATCTGTTCCGTCTGGCAGTCACCTAAGTCTGTTCTCTGGTGTTCACCCCTATCCCTGTGCTTATGTCTTGAGTACTGTCTTATCCCCTACTCGAATGTCTCCCTCCAAATCTGAATCACTTACAATAAAATCAACTAGGCTTTTAGGGATACCTTCTCATGACCTCTTACTAAACCCCATGATGCTTTTGGGGGGTACTTTTCTTGTGACCTCTTACTAAAGTTAAAGAATCACTTGAGCAACACTCTCTCTCATAACGCCTGCTTGTTCACTCCACACCGCACAAAGGAACCTTGGTAATCCACAAGAGTCAGGCCTACATTAAAAGGTCTCAAGAACCTTCACATATTTCACTGTCCTTTCCCATTTCTACTCCTTGTTTCTTCCCTCTTCCGCGAATTCGCTTGTTTCACACTATCCCCAAGTCTTCTTTGCAATTTCTCATGCCACCTATGTTTTTCTTTAATCTCCTTATGATCCATACTTAAAACAGCTTTATAGGACATTTTCGGCAACTTCCTGTGTACATATAACAGTTTTTTTCCTCTTTTTCTCCTCCTTCTTCTCCCCTTTCTTCTCCTCCTCCGTCGTCATTACCTGATCCTACGTGGAGATGAATGGATGTGTTAGGCAGGCTCAGAGGTGGAGAGGGAGACCGCCTTGCGTGTTTATCCGTTTTGTAAATTCTTGCCCCAAACGTGTTCGCTTCGGCATGGGCAGCATCGGTAACATTATCCAGTATTTGGCAATCCCTACAGAAGGATACACAGAGAGGAGGACATGGATGAAGTTGGATATATAAAGAAGTCAGCCCTAGCATGTATTCAATATGGATGGTGGGAGTTAAAGCTGAAGTGGTGACATGTGGAGATGTAGGAGGACTACTGGGCCCCAAAGAAGACTACTGGATGAAGGAGAATATACAGAAATATATGGATATAGAATGACATATAGAGAGAGAAGTATGTGCCTGGAGAATGATATACAGAGAGAGGGATATAGATGGGATGTGCAGGTAGAAAGATGTGGAGAGATAATACTGCAGACGAGGCTTATGGGCAGTAGGTGGGTAGAAGGATGCAGAGGTGAAATTAAGGGCGAGAAACTGCTGTGGATAGAACGGGGTGTGGAAGGAGTTGGATATGGGAGAATAATGATTTGGTGGGAGGAGAGAGAGAGAAAGCGCAGAGGACAGCATAAAGCAGTGAGGAGTAGAACAGAATACCTTAAACGACTAGGTATATCACAGGCTGCATTCTCCATATCGTGTCCATGAGGCAGTGGGTAAAAACATGAGTAGGTAGATGAAAGACTCACCATATACGAAATAACTCATACGAATCACACACTACCCTACGGAGAACTTTATTTTCCAAGTCTGAGAAAACGTAAAGGAAAGAGCTTGTCATAAGATGTATTAATAATCTGTAGGATCATTTAAGAAGACAGGATAATCCCCTAAAGTCCCACGGCAACTCCTTTACGTGGGAAGAATAGGGATGAGGTTTACTGTAAGAAGTTATATTACAATCTAACAAGCACGACACCCCCTACGCCTCCTGCACTATCACACGCTTACCTCCCTCTATCTGTCTCTCTCTGAACTTCCTATCCACATCATCTTATTTTCTGCCTTCTTTCTTCCTTTCCCTACAACCTTCTCTCATTACATGCCTCCCTCCTCTCTCTCTCGGTCGCGGTTTTTCATCTCCCACTGTATCCTTTTTGCTCATCATTTTGACTCCCTCCGTGACATCCTTCCTTCGCCCTTCCTAGTCCTTTCACCTTCCCCTTCCCTTCTTCCGGGCTCAGCAAATCCTTAGACCATATTTTCCGCGTGCGTGTGTGTGTGTGTGTGTGTGTGTGTGTGTGTGTGTGTGTGCGCCCGCGAGAG
>JAGKTI010011146.1:0-27024 GCA_018397915.1 Birgus latro
TCTTTCTTTTTGGATCCTACCTCACCTCATCTGGTAGTGAAAAAAAAATATGATTGATGATGATGTGGATCCTACTTCACCTCATCTGTTATCAGTACAGTACTGTACCTTCCTAGGCTTGTAATAAACCAAATGTTTTTTTCCCTTTGGTATCTTAATGCTGCCTGATTTGCTTCATTGTGACTTAACTGCACAGATTTTATGGCTCCATATCCTGCTTAATGTACAGAGAGTTCTTGAAGATTGTTTTCCTAGCAGCTACCAAATGATTTATTGCAAGTACTGACATGTGAGTTTGTAAAACTTTACTTGCCCACCAACTTTATCAAATCTATCCAATCTTATTAAGTTACAGCAAAGTTAACCATTGTTATAATGAACCTCCATTTACCAAATTTCAGCTATAATGAGCCAGCTGAACAATTTTGTGTACTAAATAATGTACTAAATTATGTAGTGTTAATGTTGAGGGTAGGGTAGTGAGAGGTAGACCGAGAAAGACCTGGGACAAGGTCATTGAGCATGACCTCAGGGTTAAGGAACTAAATAGGGAAGCTGCCATAGATCGAGCAGCATGGAGAACCACCATTAGGTGACCAAAGCCGATGCATGCAAGCATGGAAACTTCAAAAACGAAAACAAAATATGGTTCAGTATATATGGTGGATGCAGCTAATCAATGGCGTTAGTCTAGATGTGGCCCCCATTGTGTGGACATATTGAATAAGATTTGATATATACATCACATGGAGTTGATCAGTGGTGTCAGTATACTGTAGCCCTGTCCACCAATGTGTTAACATTTCCACCACTTCTTTACTGCTTTCCTAAATAAGTTTATTGTCGTACTGTACAGTAATGTTTTATTGATATAAAGTTTTTAGTGATTTAAAGCTTATCGTATGTGTATAGTATTGAGTCGCACAGAACCACAATATATCTAACAAACTAGGGTACTGTATGTAACAAGTCTGAATTTGTAAATTAGGATGACCCCAGTCATTTCATTACATAGAGGGTTTGCTGTACAACGATCCCTTGGTTATCACGCACTTTGTTATTGCAGTTTTCGTTATCACTGTGAAATTAAAATCTGCACTCGTGTTGTTATTGCTCACTTGAGCTGGTTTCTGCCCACAATGATGGTGCAGTGTCAGTGGTTTCTGATGGCTCTGAGAGATTCAAAGACGAGCCCCTACTGGAGGAGGTAATCCCAAGTGTTGGAGACCACTAACTCTTCATCCCCTAGCCTTAGAACCCTTACCTCAACCCCATTTTAGGTACAGTATGCGAATAGTATGTGTTTCTTCCTTGTTGTGCCATTTCGTCACTTTCTCTTAATCTAACTATGCCTTTGTGAGTTTTTGATACTTACCATAACAGTATGTCTGTATCTATCTATCTATCTATCTATCTATTGCCAGACACCCCAATCCCGCACGGGGTGGCCACAAACAAATCGCCTCCATGTCGCTCTGTCCCCCGCCATTTCACTACCTCGCTCCAAACTCACACCCCCCTCTCTCATGTACCTCTCCACTCCATCCCTCCATCTCATCCTCGGCCTCCCCCTCCCTCTCGCCCCCTCCACCTCACTCCTCGTCAGTCTTTCACTCTCCATCCTCTCCACATGCCCAAACCACCTTAACATGTTTCTCCTAACGCTTCCTATCACGTCCACAACCACACCACAATGCTCCTTCACTTCCTCATTTGTTAGTCTGTCTCTCCATGTGACTCCACATGCTCCTTTCAGATAACTCATTTCCACTGCTCTCACTCTTGACTTCTGTCCTTCCAACAGGGTCCAAGCTTCACTTCCATATGTTAGAGTTGGTATCACAATACTGTCATGTAACAACTTTTTCACTTCCATGCTCACCTCCCTGTTTCTTATCGCTGCATTCAACGAACCAGCAACCTTCCTTCCCTACTGCACCCTTTCAAGCACTTCACCCTCCAGACTTCTATCCTTACTCATCACACTACCCAAGTACATATCCTCCCCATCCAATCTGTATTTAGTAGGTCTAAATTCTTGTAAAAGGGAAAATTTGGACTTATGTTCTGGTTGTCTGATACCAGTTAAGATAAATACAGTACTATAGGTTTCATCCTTGCATTGTCATGCAATTCTGTTACCACTCACCATGTTTGGTACAAATTACAGTATGCATGATAACCAAAGGATTACTGTAATTTGTTTTACTTACATACTTTCTGTAACAGCCTTATTTTTGTGGTTAATCCCTTCATGCCTACTCTTTTTCTTCAGTTGTCTTCCACCCATTCTTTCCTCTGTCAGTCCATGTATTGATCATCCTCTCATCTACTCAGACATGTCAAAGGTCGTGTACTGGCTGCTCTTGCTGACGGAACAGTTGCTATTTTCCACCGAGGAGGGGACGGCCAGTGGGACCTTACCAACTACCATCTTCTTGACTTGGGCAAGCCTCAGCACTCCATCCGTTGTATGGCCCCTGTCCGCTCCAAGGTCTGGTGTGGCTACCGCAACAAGATCCATGTGGTCGACCCCAAGACCATGACTGTGGAGGTGAGTCGTGCCAAGAATTTCTAGGCCTGTGAGAGTTTGGTTATGCATGTATAATGCCTTTTCTTTGTAATGCATACTGTATTAATTGGCTTAGTGGGTTACGATGCCATGACCAAATGTTGCTCATAAAGGTTTAAATCTAAGCTGTGATTGGAGTTTATTGTTCACACAATACCACTCCGTGATACTTTTGTCTTAAATATTTGGGCTAAGTAACCTAACCCTGAACTCTATGCTTTTGGTGGGGAAAGTCATAATTGGATGATGGATGGATAGAGTGACTATATGGTGCAGTACTCTCTCGTTTGATATGTATACAATAATTTCCCTTTCTTTCAACCCTGATTGTGTTGGTTGAGCTAGTAGGATGTAGACTACTAGAACTGTTAGAATTTTAAATTCATGGGGAATGGTGGGGAGAGGGAGGGTTGTGAGAAGAGAGGAAGAAATCAGTAGGATGGAAGTGGTGGAAGCAATGAAGAAAGTTAAAATGGGGAAAGCCCCTGGAATTGATGGAGTGTGTGGTGAAATGCTGAAACATGGGGGAGAGATAGTAATAGAATGGATGTGGAAGGTGTTCACATTGGCGTGGGAGGAGGGTGGAGTCCCGGAGGATTGGAAGTCAGGTGTAATTGTTCCTCTGTACAAAGGAAAAGGGGAGGGGGCAGTGTGTGGTAGTCATAGGGGCATTTGCTTTCTCGGTGTGATGAGAAAGGTATATGGTAGGATACTTGTTGACAGAGTTAGGGAAATAACAGAGGAATTAGTTGGAGTAGAACAGGGAGGTTTTAGGAAGGGAGGAGGTTGTGTAAACCAGATATTCATTCTTGGATCCCTAGTGGAGGAGTTTCTGGAGAAGGGAAAGAGGTTGTATGCGGCTTTCATGGATCTGGAGAGAGCATATGACGGGGTCGATAGACTGGGATTGTGGAAAGTATTGAGAGTGTGTGAAGTGGATGGGAAGTTGTTGAAGGCAGTGAAGAGTGTGTATGAGGGTGCTAGGGCTGCAGTGCGTGTGGATTGTGAGCTGAGTGAATCTTTCTATTTGAAGGTTGGATTGAAGAAGGGATGTGTCATGTCTCCATGGTTGTTCGATCTGTACATGGTTGGGGTTGTAGAAGAGGTACAGGGTCAGGCAGTGGATGTTGGAGTGGCCCTAGTGAGAGAGGGCAGTGTTTGGAAGCTCCCTGTACTGTTGTTTGCAGATGATACTGCGTTGTTGAGCGGAGACGGGGGGGAGCTGCAAGGCTTGGTAGATGAGTTTGGGAGTGTGTGTAAGAAACGGAATCTAAAGGTGAATGTAGGGAAGAGCAAAGTGGTGGTCTTCGAGAAAAGTGAAGCCAGTGAATATTGGATGGGAAGGATATGGAGAATGTGAGTGCATTTGGGTACTTGGGTGGTCTGGTGAGTGAGGATGGAAGTCTGGAGGGTGAGGTGCTTGAGGGGGTGCAGCAGGGAGGGGGGGGTTGCTGGTTCGTTGAAAGCAGTGATAAGAAACAGGGAGGTGAGCATGGAAGTGAAAAAGTTGTTACATGACAGTATTGTGATTCCAACTCTAACATACTGTATGGAGGAAGGACAGAAGTCAAGAGTGAGAGCAGAGGAAATTAGTTATTTGAGAGGAGCATGTGGAGTAACATGGAGAGACAGACAAACAAATGAGGAAGTGAAGGAGCATTGTGGTGTGGTTGTGGACGTGATAGGAAGCGTTGGGAGAAACACATTAAGGTGGTTTGGGCATGGGGAGAAGATGGAGAGTGAAAGACTGGCGAGGAGAGTGTATGTGAGTGAGGTGGCGGGGGTGAGAGGGAGGGGGAGGCCGAGGATGAGATGGAGGGATGGAGTGGAGAGGTACATGAGAGAGGGGGGTGTGAGTTGGGAGCGGGGTAGTTAAATGGCAGGGGACAGAGCGACATGGAGGCGATTTGTTTGTGGCCACCCCATGCGGGATTGTGGCATCTGGCAATAGATAGATAGAAGATAGCAGAGTACAGTACGCAGCTGACCACAGGCAAGTACTCTATTTCATGGTATGAGATGCACTTTTTTGTCTCAGTATTACCTAGAAATACCCCCATGTGTCCTGGAGGCCAGACTAGACAGGCTAGCATGGCTCCATTTAGAAGAAACTTTTATACAGATGATCATCTCACTACTTGGCAATCACATGTATTTACTAGATTATAAAGACTTGATGTAATAAAATTACATGCGCTTGTGCATATACTCACCAGATTTTAGAAACACCCAAGTTCAAGAACACAAAGCACCTGCAGTTTGTTTACAGCACAAGTGTCCATGTGACGGTCTAGCGGTTTAGCAATTTAGCAGTTCAGCGTCCAGCATTCATCCTACTCTAGCAGGCTGACAAAAGCACTGGTGAACTGCCTTCTAACCTTCTGAAAGGCAATCATGATTAATTCACTTGCCATCCACTCACCAGCTAGCAAGGCAGTCATATTGAAGAGACGTTGGCCAGTGAGATTGCCGAGTCATTATAACATGCGTCTGTCTCATACGGAGATTCTATCACCCTTGTTAGGCTGGCTTCTCTTATTGATATTTTGTTTCATTCAAGACAAGAGTATCATAGAAGAAAACAGCCTTACATTACTGGTAGTGAAAAACAGGAAAAACAGTTGTAACATTAAATAATCCTACCTGAAATTACAGCTACTCTGTATTTTTCACTTGTTACTAGAGTGCTTTAGCAATGTCTAAGCCACTCAGGATAAGCCATTTACACTACTGTTATGAAAATTGGATAAAATTTACTGAATAGCATAATTAATACAAAATTTGAAATTAGCAGTGCCTGATGGGCATCCACAGCAGCATCCACTATTTCACAGCAAATGAAGAGATCATAGTGAGCGATCCCATTTACCCTCTGCCTTGTTGCTGCCCTAGCAAAGCTATCATGGTTGGCAATGGTGAATGCAACCCAGTGCCTGTGTGCGTGGGTATAAGTGTGGTGTGGGTGTAATAAAAGAGGGAGGAGTGGGAGAAGTCCAAGTAGGGGTTAAATGACAAACCACTTATCCTAATCCCTTCAACCCAGTACTGTAACATATTTTATAGGCAGATATAATCTTGCTTGCCAGATAGTTTTATTCATTTCAGGAAACATCTTGCACTGAAGGGCTTCGTGTGAGCTGAATCAAATTCCCCTAGTTTAAAAAGTTCACATGTGCTCAGTAAAAACATTTGCATTAGCAATAATAAGAGAATAAATGCAATTGGTCAGTTAGTCCGCGCTTGGCAGCTTCTTTGACTAAACTGTAAGAAAACAGGGTAAGGTTGAGGAAGGCTCTCCCTCACTAATCCTTTCAACTGAAACTGATAGAAAATGTTTGAAGGAGTGATGTAGGATTTTGATATGACATTTTATGAGAAGGATTGTGTATATAGGGGAGTCGGGTGGTAGAATGAATGTCAGTCTGCCTCGGTACCTATCCATGTATAATTTTATTTATCTAGCTCTCTGTTTGGGATTCACCTTGGCATTTCCAGTGCCAAATTATGTTCTGATATTTGAGAATGGGGCTGCATTTTTTCTTGTGCTTTTCTTGGAGCTGTCGCATTGTACAGTGGTACAGTACCTCACTATAGTACGTTGAGCGAGTGTTGCATGCGGCGGATGCGCTCATGTGTGTGTGTGTGTGTGTGTGTACCTATTTGTATTTACCTATTTGTAGTATACAGGAATTGAACTAAGCTCATGTTGTCCTGTCTCCATATCTACCGTATATCTTGGCAGATAAGGCGACCCTTGAATCATAAAAAAAACACTCCAAAACCAGGGATCGTCTCACAGGCCAGGTACAAAAACAGGAGCCTTAAAATTTTACTCAAAACACCACCCTGTAACTCTCCTAGCACATGCTGAGTCTCACTGTTTACACTGTCATCATATGGGTCCCAGTCTGAATCCATGAGTCGGCTTTAGCTTCATCATCAGTGTCCCACAATAAATCATCCTTCATGCCATCCATTGCATTAGTTATACCACACTTTTTGAAAGATTTTATTACAGTCTCTGCTTTCACTTTATCCCATGAATTGATTACAAAATCATACAGAACATCAAGTACCTTTTGTAAAGGATTTTTCAGCATTTATCATCCAATTATTCCATTCTTCACGCACATGATCTTTAAATGGCTTGTTCAAGCTGACGTCTAGTGGTTGCATTAGAGGAGTCAACATTACACCGCACGTACGGTATGTAAACAAATTGGTCATCGACCGTGGTTAAACTATGATACTAACAACCACTACAGACGATCGTCTGCATGTAGTATTTATCTTATTATATGCCTCACTGATATACCGATAATTCAAACGATGTACAGGTAATACTTTAAGGTATGGTACCTTATTGCTGGTTATATATTCTAGGTATTTAATTCAAGGTACTATTTAATTAATTGTACTGGCATATCACCGTCTTGGTTGTTTGGTGCTTACCGACCTAAAAGTCACCACAGATGGTTTGGTAGCTTGGGGGTCGTCTTATACGACCAATATGAGCTAAAACCATGAATCTCAGCCTGAAATATGGAGGTCGTCTTATCTGAATGTTGCCTTATCTGCCGAGATATACGAGTACATTTATCTAGTGTAGTTTTAAAAACATGAATGTTTTTTGCCTGTATCACCCCATTGTCCAGGCTATTCCACAGGTCTATGCATCTATAAGGAAAACTATATTTCTTGATATCCTTCAAGCAGCTTGGCTTCTTCAGTTTCATTCCGTGTCCTCTTGTTACTACCGTCTCCCATGCAAACAGATCTCTGTGAATTTTATCTCCCCCCATCATGGCCCTGAACACTGCAGTCATGTTGCCCCTCTCTCTCCTTTCGTCAAAGGAAGGCAGATGTATCCTTCCTCTGTACGACAGATATGCCAGGCTGGGACCATCTTGGTTGCAGTTCTTTGTATTCTCCCAATCTTGTTTATATCTTTCATTTTGTGTGGGGACCTCACGACTGCTGCATATTCTAACCTGGGGCAGATCATGGCCACTATCAATCTTTTCATCATCTCCTCATCCATGTAATGAAACACTACTATTATGGTGGTCAAGAATTTGTACACTCTCTAACTATCTTGTTAATGTGTTTTTCAGGTGACAGACTATCCTGGACCAGATCTTTCTCTTCTCTTGCTTTAGTGATTGGTTCATTACCCATCAAATAATTCAATGATGGCCTCTTGGTACTTTTTCTCGGCTCCAATCACGTATTCTATCCAGATCCTCCTGCAGCATTTTACAGTCTTCCTCAACTTCTACTTTCCTCAAGATCTATGCATCATCAGCAAACAGACTTGCATAACTGTTCATTCCATCTACCATATCATTTACTTAAATCAGGAACATTACTGGCGCTAACACTGAGCCCTGTGGGACTCCACTTGTTACTTCCCTCCATCCAGACATATTTACTTAAATCAGGAGCATTACTGGCACTAACACCGAGCCCTGTGGGACTCCACTTGTTACTTCCCTCCATCCAGACATCGTGTCCTTTATTACTGTCCTCCTTTGTCTGTCTCTCAGAAAGTCTGTCATCCACTCCAGGAGGTTTCCCATCAGTCCTCCTGTATGCTCCAATTTCCACAATAGACGCTTATAGGGTACCTTGTCGAAGGCCTTTCCAAATCTAAATACACACAATCCACCCAACCGTCTCTCACTTGTAGCACGTCAGTCACTCTAGAGTAAAAGCTCAACAAGTTGGAAAAATATGACCTTCCACTTCTGAATCCACACTGACTTTCAGCCAAAATGTTCATCTCCTCCAGATATTACATGGCATTTGTCCATACTGAATTCAATTTGCCATCTATTGCTCCATTCAAGAGGCTTAATTCTTCTTGTAGATCTCTGCAAGAGTCTGTGTTTGTATTTCTCCTTTGTATTTTTGCATCATCCGCAAACATGTTTAGATAGCTTCCATTTCCAGTGTTGCTGTCAGTGTCATTATATATACCAAAAACATAATTGGTGCTAGCACTGAGTCCTGTGGAACTTCGCAAGTTATTTATTTTTATTTATTTATTTTTTTATACTTCCGACTCTGGGCAAAGGCTTCAGGGCCTATCCCAAGGCCCAGTAGTCCTCCTACATCTCCAAATGTCACCACTTCGGCACTAACACCCACCATCCAGATAGAATACATGCTAAGGCTGTCTCATACAGGACTGTTGTACTGGTATTAGCAGGGGTATTTTTGACATTTCGGCATGTCATCTGGTAGATGATGAATAATTTCCCCTTAGTACTGTTTTCATTTCCCTTTTTCTGAGAAAATCCTGGATCCAACAGTACATGTTACCATGGATACCTCCTTGATGGTACAGTTTCCATAAAAGCCTTTGGTGCAGTACTCTGTCAAATGCTTTCTTGAAATCTGAGTTGATACTGTCCACTCATCCTTCTGTTTTCTGTAATGTTTCTATAATTCAATCATAGTAGCTTAATGGATTATTAACACATGATTTTCCTTTTTTAAAACCAAACTCCCTTTCTGTTATCATATTGTGTTCTTATAGGTGGTTTACCCAAACATTTGTTATCAGTTGTTCTAGTAACTTACAGTTCTAGTCAGTGATACTGGTTGATAGTTGAGTGGATTCTGTATTCCCTTTCTTGAATAGGGGAACAATGGTTGCTTTCTTCTAAATATCAGGTAGTTTACCTCTACCAAAGGATTCTTTGAATATTAAATATAATGGACTGCTTAACTCTTCTGCACATTCATGTAGCACCCAACCTGAAATTTCGTCAGGACCATATGCTTTTCCTTTGTTTAATTTACTTAACTCTTCGGGTACTTCTTTTTCTGATATTTGTATATTTGGTAATATGTGTGGGCATGCATGTGCAAGGTAGGGCAGTGGATGTAGGGGTGGCACTAACGTATGAGGGTGAGGTGTGGAAGATTACGGCGTTGCTGTTTGCTGATGTTACAGTATTGTTGAGTGAAGATGAATGGGAATTGCAAGGTTTGGTGAATGAATTTGGGACAGTGTGTAAAAAGAAGGATCTGAAAGTTAATGTAAACAAGAGTAAAATTATGATGTTTGAGAGGAATGAAGTCACAGAATGCACAGTGAGGTTGGATGATGAGGATACGGAAAGTGTGAGTGCATTCAAGTACTTGGGTAGTGTGATGAGTAAGGATGGAAGTTTGGGGGATGAAGTGCTTGAAAGAGTACAGCAGGGAAGGAAGGTTGTTGGTTCACTGAAAGTGGTGATGAGAAATAGGGAGGTGCGTATGGAACTTAAGAAGTCACTGCATGATAGTATTGTGATTCCTACCCTGACGTATGGAAGTGAGGCGTGGACCTTGCTAGAGGGGAACAAGTCAAGAGTGAGAGCAGTGGAAATTAGTTACCTGAGAGGAGCATTTGGAGTGACATGGAGGGGCAGGTTGATGATTGAAAAAGTGAAAGAATGTTATGGGCTGGACATGGATGTGATTGAAAAAATTAGGAGAAATACACTGAGGTGGTTTGGACATGTGGAGAGAATGGAGAATGAAAGACTGACTAAGAGGGTTTATGTAGGTGAATGGAGGAAGGGGGAGACTGAGGATGAGGTGGAAGGATGGAGTTGAGAGGTATATAAGGGAGGGGGGAGTGAGTTGGGGGGAGGGTGATCAAATGGTGGGTGGCATAGAGTGACTTGGAGGCATTTTGTCTGTGGCCACCCTTTGTGGGATTAGGGTGTCAGGCTATAGATATATAAATAGATAGATCCATTTTCCATATCACTTTCAAAATTATTGTGTTCTAAAAACTGATTGGAAGTTTTTATTAAGTGCTTCACAAATATCTTTCTCTTGTTTGTAGATGATCACCTTGTTCATAATTGACTATATTTTATCTTTAACTATGGTTTTGCATTGGGTGTAGCTGTAAAATAACTTAGGTTGATCACTTCTTTTCTTTGTAATGTCTTCCTCAAACTGTCTTTGAGCTTCCGTTCTTATCCTTGTATAATCATTTCCTGCCTGTTTATAGTTGTTATATGCCTTCTCACTATTGTGTCTTCTGTATCTATTCCACAGCAAATTTCTTTTTTCTTTTGATTTTTTACATTCTGTGTTAAACCATTTCTTCATTTTCATTTCTGTTTCATTGTGCTGAGGGATGTAATTTTGGACTCCTATTTCATAAAAATCACAGGATTTTCAATATATAACATCTACATCTTGTCCTCCAAGCTCCTTTTCCCTATCTGTTTCTAAGAAGGACTTCAGCTTGCCTAGTCCTGGGCTCCTACGCTCCTCATGGGGCAGCATAGGATTGGATGATGGATGGATGGATGGACTTTCTGTCATGGTAGTTGCCCGTTTTGTAGTTTAAACTCTTTTTGTAACTCCCATTACTGGTAACTATGTCATATGCAATCCTGAAGTTGCAATTTAATACTGCATGGTTGCTTTTGCTGAATGGAGGGTCGTTCATTATATTGCCAGTATCATTTTCTTGCTTAGTAAATATAAGATCTAGTACTGTTGGATCATCAAGTCCTCTTTTTCTGGTGTTTTCCTTTACATGCTGTATTAGGAAAAACTCCTGCACAAGATCCAGGAGCATTTGATCCCAATAATTTTCATGGCTTCTTACATCTAGAGTATTCCAATTTGTGTTTGTATTGAAATCTCCAGTTAATGAAATTCTTTTAGATTCCTCTTCCATTCTGTGTAGTAATGTTTTTAAACTCTGAATTGTACTTTCTGCCAGGTCTTCATATTCTCCTCATTCCCAAGTATTTGTTTTGGATGGCATGTTTAAATTTGCCACAATTACCTTCCCTTCAAATGTGTTAATCTCTAATGCAATCAGTTCTACTTGTGAGGGTATACAGTATCTAGTTCTATTTCTTTGACTTGTAGATTTTTTTTTTTGTCAAGATTATACAGTAATTCCACCTCCTTTTCTTAAATTTCTGTCTCTTCTCCATCTATTGTATTCCTTTAAGTTTAGGGTATCGTTTGATATCTTTGGGGTTAATTTTGTTTTAGGTAGGTAAATAATATGTGGTTCCTTTTCTTTGGTATAGTCTTTCATCTCTAATAATTTAGACACCATTCCATCTTCATTTGAGTACATCAGCTTAATCATCTTGTTTACATACTTGCCATAGCTTGAGTCAACTACCTTCCTGCTTTTTATTCCCTGTTGATAATGTATCACTTTCATACCTGCAATCCACTTACTTTGTAAAAAATTTTACTCCTCTCTTCCTCTGATCTTTCTTTGTTCTTTGTTTTTGCTTCTTCCCTTTTCTCCTTTAGTATTTACCATTCCTCTTTAGTTAGGCATTTTTTTTATCCATAGTTTTTTAAACTCCATGAGTTTGTTTGCATTTTTTAGTATTTCCTCCACAGTGTTCACACTCTGGAAGGTTACTTTCAGGGGCCTTGACTTATTTCTCTCATATTTCCTTAGCCTTCTGTGTTCATCCATGTCTTTATCACAGATTCCCTCTGATACTTCCATCAATATGTTAATTATATTTGCCATTTCCTTTTTGTCTCGAAATTTTGTTTCTTATTTCTTCTTCATCTGTACCAGTGATTACTATAGATTTGTTGATATCTGTTGAACCTTTGACTTTTTTCTTCGATTTTTGTTTCTAAGTCTTTCCTTACTTTCACCATTTTAGCACACATAGTTTCTGTTTCATCATTGCAACTTCTCATCACTTCGTTCACTTGGGTTATCTTCTCTTCAGTATCACTGCCTCAGTCTGTCAGACTGCTTGCTTTGCCTAATTTTCTCTGTATCATTTCTGAACACCTCCATAATACTCTCATGGTTGACAACTGTAATTCCCATTTCACTGATCTTCCTTCTAAGTGAACCTACCTCAACTGACAGCTCGTCTATTGTTTTGTCTTTTTTGTTTAATTCCTTTACTAATTTGTCATTTTCTTCCTTTTGCATGCATAATTGCTTCTTAATTTCATCTGTTTCACACTGAAAAGTTTTCTCCAGTTTATTCACTCTCTATACTAATTTCTTATATGTTTCCATTTCAACCAGTTCTGGGTAGAAATCATCACTCTGTTTTCTACCTTTATCCCATTTCTTAACTCCTTCCATATTCGCTTTACTAAAAATGGTCCTCATCGTGTGGTAAATTTCACATAGAAAGATAACTTCTGCTTACAAGTTTGCATCTCCCTGCTACCTGCCTGGTGACACACGACATCCAGCTGATGATGCATTGTATCAGTGGATTCATGCACTAATTGGATGTATTCTAATTAGGCAACACTTTTGCTTATACTTTCTCTACTATATTAGAACATCATTTAGTTTAACCTAGTACAGAGCTTGACTCTTACACATTAGGTGTGGCCAGTTTCGGCCAAGGGTGGCCAGCGCGGAGTGAGGTGACGAACGTGCAGCCTGTCTGGTGTGTGTATGTGTGTGTGTGTGCACCATAGCAACTGGGAGGCAGCAGTGTTATTAACCCCTACACCGCAGGGTTGTCGGAGGTGCGCCGTGCCATTCCCGTTGGGATATTCGCGCTCCGATTGACTTTTTAAAAATATTTGCCAAAAATCAGTTATTAGTGGTGGTAGGTGGTGGCGACCATCATCCACTCACTTGATGTAGTGCTGCCTACTTCTTCCTTAGTCTTTATCATTCTTTTTCTGTGCCTGCCCTCCCCTCTTGCTATTTCTCCCTTCTTTCTTGTCACTTCTTACTGCTTTTCTTTCCTTTACAGGTGGCTTTACATTGAGTGACAAGCCAAATGGTTTCGTGTAAGCCAAGAAACCATTTACAACGCTGGGTGGTAACCATATAACCAAACCATACGTGCTCCCTACGTGTCAACGAGTGGGTTGGTGGAGGGTTAGTGCCCCTCCCCGTAAAATAAATAACTCAAAGTCAAATGGCCACCCCTTATAGGATTATGGTGTCTGGCAATAGATAGATAGATAGACAGTTATTAGTCCTAGAATATTATAATTACATTTGCATATGGCACATACCTTCAGCTTTCTCCTGGGATGTTTTTTTAGCACTCGTTGACTACCGTAGGACTTGTGGGGACTTCTGAAGTTGGGTAATTAAGTCTCCACTCTACGCTTCCCGACATCCCCCAGTCTGAATACCACTGCCAGATATTATCACTAGAAACACTATTTAGTGATTTCCAAGTAGTTTGGAATCCATACTAAAAAAAAAAAAACACTGCAAGCAATGTAAAATACGAGCGCGTACAAGCCTCTCACTCCCGCTAATTCGCCGCTGGTATTCTGTCATTTCTTGCTCATATACACACTCACACTATATTATTTCTAGTACTTTGTTACACTTATATATATCTACAGTCCTTTACCACTTCCCACACGATGTTTAGTAGGGGCAGAGGTCACAGGGCCTTTTATAATAGGCGTAAAAGCGGCAGAAATGGACGGGCGTCATTTCACCGTGAAGGACGAGAGTGAACTGGCTGTATCTCGGTAGCAAAGAGTTGAAAATGTCAGCTGCTAATGCATATGCTAAGAAGTAAGTTGTAGGAAATCTAGACAATACATATAAATTAGGTAGTTCCAGGTGAATATAAATATCACTCAGGCTTCTCCCTTCCTTTCTTATATACATTTATATTACGAGAGTAGCTCATACGGCATATTTCACGGGAAAAAAAGCAGGGGAAATTAGCGAATGAGAGCAGGTTGGATGTTGCCAAGTGATAATTAGCCAATTCCATGTGTATGGCACTCTCAATTACCTTATTTTTTATATATATATATTACAGTATTTTGTATAAGAATAGGGCATAGGGCTCATTTCATCAAATGAAAACAGTGGAAAAATCCGGGGAAGATTTACTTAGCGCAGAGCGGCTGAGCAGATGACACGAGAGGGTAATGGATGGGAGGTAGGGAGGGGAGTCTAGAATAGGGGAAAATGGCTAAATTGTCAACAGTGGATGGAAGTACTGATGATATTAGCAGTGACTATTGTTGGACATTGGCAGTGCTGATAGATGATACAAGTCACCACCTGAAAGCCCTGGGGAATTAAAAATAACACAGAGTCACTCAAGTGACGCCCTGCGGTGTGATCCATTGCACCCGACTGTCACGAAAGTGACGACCCTCGGTTAAGGGGTTAAGAAGCAACAGTGGACGTTCTCACTGTTTAGTAAAACCTTGATATAACGGACTTCAGTAGACCAGAATTCGCTTTTATGGGAATCGAGGAGCTACTGGACTAAATTCTTGTATATCGGAAAGAGTCCGATAAAGCCAGAAGCAGTCTGGACTGCCTGACCTCTTCAGCTATGTACAGTGGGGCCCCTTGGATAGCGACCTTATTAGTCCACCAAAATGGCCGCTATCCATGAAATCGCTACCCGAGGGGCAAACTTCTTACCTAAAAAAATTAATACAGTCCTGGACTCCTTCAGCTATATTCAAAAAATAATCTTTTTCTTTTCCTCCATGCAGTATTGTTTCTTTGGCTTGCCACGAATATATTGTCTGGCCTTTTCGGTCACTTTTACATTACCAGCACTTCCTGTTTTTTCCGCGGGCCACCACCACCACTTGGGCCGGCCCTCGAAGTTGAAGCCATGATATTAGAACACTCATAGCCAGACAATAAATGGAAGGTCCCCCAAAACTTTAACAATGGCGAGAGACTGTGACAAGTCAAATGAATGCGCGGCGTGTGGATAAACAAACAATCTTCTTCATCTTCTTCTTGGGGTAACTGCGGGGAGGTTCACCTTCCACCCGTCAGTATCGCCTAGATACCGGCATTCCCCCAAGAGAAAAGTAAAGGTAAAGGAAAAATTTAAAACTGTAAAATTTGGTAGGAGAGAGATAGTTGAAGATTAGTTATAAGAAAAGCTTAAGATACTGTACGTACTTTCACTCCACATGGGTCACTGAACTGAATGACGATAGTTGGTTAGTTTAAAGATTTCCTTCACCTATAGTGAAGGCCGGGCCATACATTAGCCCAGTCAGTGGGTTGTTGGCTGATTAAAATAACAGTAAGGGGGAAGACAGGGCCTGGGGAATGCCCAGCACACACGCTTGTCTTCTGCTGGCTTTGTGGTGTGTGTGAATGACGATAGACTTGCACTCACCATCAGTGTTACCAGCTCGCTACGTGTTAAATGCCTAGCGGATTTTCGCTAACCGTGCAGCATTAATCGCTATAAGATAGTTTCATTCCTGTCGCTATCCATGGATTCGCTACCCAAAAAAACGCTACCTGAGGGGCTCCACTGTACACCATAATAAGGTAAATCAAAGACATGTTTATCAGTGTGCAGTAGAGTACTATTATACTGTACTGTATATATCATACCATTTGATTATTATAGTGAATGTATAATGCAGTACAGTACTGCAGTGGTAGTGAAAACAGTTTAAAACCATTGGTGTGATCCGGACAAATGTCTGACTTACTGGAAAAAGTCCAGGTTAGCAGGGGGATGTCTGGATGTCGCTTTTATTGGAATTACGCTTTTTCGGAATGGATTGGGACCTAATTAGTCCATTATAATGAAGTTATACTGTACTCTCTGTGTTTTGAGGTGGATGACTGTTTTTAGTAAATTCTGAACGGTTTAGTATACGTTGTTAACTGTTGATGTTGCAAGGCAAACATAGTTGACAATGATGGAGTGATATCGAGGGAAGAGGGTAGAGACAAGTGTATACCGTGTTTCCAAACAGCCTCTCTATAATGAACTTCAGTTGTAAAACTTTGTAATTTGCTTTTTGTTGTGTGTGTATATACTAGTGCTACATTTTTGTATTCTTGTAGAGGTATTTTGAGATTAGTGAGAGTGCATAATTAGTGATGGTATTGAAGTAGTGTTCAAGAGCATGTTTGTATTTTACCATTCAGCTGAGCAGAAAAGATGCATGTCGTATTTCATTTGGTTTGTTTGTTAAAGTATATTTTTTCCAGTTAAGGAAGTGAATGTGTTGTCTGTAGGTAATGAGACATCAAGGGCAAGTTACAGTAGTCTCATATTGCACCGAGTCGAGACTGATTGTGAGAAAATACCATAACATCGGAGGTGTTGAGTATGAGTCTGACAAGTACGGGGTACTTTTAGAGTAAATGAAATGGTGTAAACATTCACTTTACTTGATTTTCAAAAATTCTGTTTATGTTTTTTGTGATTTTAATATACATGCAAGCAATTGATTTGGAGATAAGTGTATTTTTACTTTTAATAGCCTTTTATTTTCATAAATGAAAGAAAGAATGGATTTTTTTGTTTTCAATTCATTTCAGGAAAAGTAAAATTTATTTCTGTATACTGATACATATTGATTATACTTTAATGGAAATGCACATTAATCCTCAAACTATTGTATGAAAGGAATTGGACAGTTCATGAACATAAACAGTGTCAACATGGTGTCATGGAGCAAAGTAACTTTTGTAAGGAAGGGATTGTTTTCTTGTACTGTTCTTTTACCCAAAAAATAAAGAAACCAGTGACTGATCAGCAGTAGTGAATAGAGATTCTTAAAGGTGACTGTGTATTTGAGTGAAAACTACGCATATGAAACAACTTTCTGCAGTCTTGGTCATGACAAACTTTTTTCTCAGAACTGCCCTTCCAGAATTAGGGTGCATCTTTCACACTGCAGCTTCTTATATGTCGTGAAATACAGTATGTAAAGGTTCCAGGTCATAGAAAACTCTCAGTTGTACTGTGGCCAACCCATGGTGTGGGAGTTCCTTAAAAGGAAGCATTGCATAATTTTAGTTGAATGTCACAGATTAGCTATGCTTCATTTCATGTTCCAGTTCATTACATATAACCATATCAGAGTTGCAAATAGTTACAGGCACAATGCACCTAGATTGTAAGATATTTTTGGGAAGAGAAATGCATGGAATATTGAGATGCTAGAAGGAAGAGGTTGTATCTTAAAAAGAAGGTAGATTGAGGTGATGTGAATAACTTAGGGTAAGTTATAATATTATATGAAATCTCTTTGCCACACCTTCATATGATCTAAGAGGAGACATAACATGGAGCAGCAAATACAGTAGAATTATAGATAACTTGGTATAATGATCAGGTAATATGAATATATGAAAATTTATGGCACTTCCTGTTGGTGTATGGGAGGACTGGAAGACCTCAAGGAAGAGGTTGCTTAATCTTGTCATTGCCTAAGTCAGGTACAGAGAGAGAGAGAAAGAAAAACTTAGCATGTAAACTCTGTCTCCAATACAGAAATCCTTCGATGCCCACCCACGAAAAGAGTCTCAGGTGCGTCAGATGGCATGGGTGGGTGATGGAGTGTGGGTGAGCATCCGGTTAGACTCAACCCTCCGCCTCTACCATGCACACACCCATCAGCATCTTCAGGATGTCGACATAGAGCCCTATGTCTCAAAGATGCTAGGTTAGTGGACTACATACATTTTAAAAAGCCCTTTACCGTATTGTACTTGTATGAGTCAGTCTTTTTCTATTGATGGCTGTTTTTCCAAGCTGCATAGTCTTGCAGAATACCGGTCTATCCCTAGAGGTCTTTTATCAAAACCTAATTACAAAACCAATTTTTTTTCACAGGGGCTCTCTATTACAAATTCAGTTCTGTGCAGTGCCTCACCCAGTTACTCTTACAGATTCATATATCAAGACAACGTTAGTGTACGAGTTACCTGTATTCATCACTTTGTACCCAAGCATCCTTTCATTTCTCTGCATTTTTGCTGTTCTTCAGTGAAGCATTGGATTTAATCATCATACTGTTCTGATTTCAGTATGGTCACATATGCAGACTTCTTTCTCATTTAGTACTGGTATTTCACTATCATAAAGCATATTATTTTACTTCACACATACAAGGCTTACGGTTGCCCTTTCATACATAGAGTCCCCTCATTTTTATTGAGGCAGCAGTTCTCTGCAGATCTTCCAATTACTTTTTAATGTCATGGCTGAACTAGCTTTGGCATCACCTCCACGTTTCGTTTCGTTTCGTTTCGTTTTTGAAGGCTCCAACATGCTTGCATGCGTCGGCCTTGGTAACCTAATGGTGGCTGTCCATGCTGCTCGATCTTTGGAAGCCTCCCTGTTCAGTCCCTTAACCCTTAAGTCACACTTAATGACCTTGTTCCATGTCTTTCTCAGTCTACCCCTCCCAACCCCTCCCCCAATATTAACACTTCTCACCCTCTGTACCCAATTATCATCCCCCATCCTCTCCACATGTCCAAACCACCTCAGCCTACCTCTCGTCATCACAACACCAATACACTCCAGTCCCATCCTACCTCTTAACTCTTCCATCGTAAACCCAGCCCCCCCAGGCCTTGCACGCAGGGACGCACTGCACATCCACCTAATCATTGTCATTTCTGTATGTTTAAACCTGCAAATATCCTCTTCCTTTACTGCCCAGGTCTCACTACCATACAGCATCACACTCCTAACACATGCTGCATACAAAGACCCCCTTAGCACATAAGGAGAGTCCTCTCAATGTCAGGAGAGGCAACAGCTCCCTGAACTTCTTCCAACCACTTCTCACCCTAGCAACTGGGCTAACTCCAGCTCCACCTCCGGCACATAACATGTCTCCCAAATAACAAAACTCCTCCACACACTCGAGACTCACCAGCAAGTTCAACCCTCTCACGCCTAACAATCTCCACCTGCTCTCCCCGACACGCCNATGAAATCAGCATTATCTCGCAGTCTACCTCTAATACCACTACATCTCTTGTGCACCCATTTATCACAAACACTACACAAGATGGAATTACTTCCCACACCTTTGTGGCAAACTGCACATGGCCACTCTCCTTCTCCTCTGATTGTACCACCACCAACCCTAGATATCATCACTTTTGTTTTATCTGCATTTACCCTTAAGCCTTTGTGCCCCATACCATCTCTCCACTTCATAAATCTTTCCTCTGCCTCCTTTTCATTCTCTGCAATCAATACCAAATCATCAGCATACAACATCTCCCATGGCAGTCCATCTCCAAAGTCACGTGAGAGGGCTTCAAGCACCATGATAAACAACAAGGGACTCAAAACTGACCCCTGGTGCACACCAGCATTCACAGAAAACTCATCACTCAAAACTCCATTCACTCTTACCTGGGTGCGAGCACCCACGTACATAGCCATAACCACCCTAACCAGCCACTCTTCCAACCCTAGCTTTCTCATTGCCCACTTGACCACCTCTCTAGGGACTCTGTCAAAGGCCTTTTCCAAATCAACAAAAACAAAATACAATTCCCTTTTCTTTCCAATATATTTTTCCTGAAGCTGTCGAACAATGAATATGGCATCAGTGGTCCCCCTGCCTGGCATAAACCCAAACTGCATCTCATCGATATTCACTCTTTCTCTAATCATACCTTCTAGAACTCTCTCCATTACTTTCATTATCTGATCTAAGAGCTTTATACCTCTGTAATTTCCCCTTTCCAGGGCATCACCCTTCCCTTTGTACACATTTACAATTACACTCTTCAGCCAGTCATCTGGGACAACACAGTCATATATAATCATGTTTATCAGGTCAGTGACTAACCTCACCCCAATATCTCCTGGAGGCCTTCAACATTTCGACAGTCAACCCAGACACACCTGCTGCCTTCCCCACCCACATCCTGCCTATTGCCTCACTCACAGTAGCAGCTTCAATCAAAGGCCATGGGCCAAAAACTGGATCTGCTGGCTCCAAACCTTTCCTATCCCAATCAAACTCCTCATTCAACAACCGGCTATAATGCTTTCTCCATGCATCTTTAATATCCCCACTGTTCACCACTACCCTTCCTTCATCATTCTTCACACACTGCTCACCTACAATGTCCCGATTATCCCTCTTCACCTGATTTGCCACCCTAAAAATCATATTTTTCCTTTCTCCATGATTTAGATTATCAAGTAAAAGTCTCTGTGACTCAGACTTCACCCTGTATACCTCTCTTCTAGCCCTACGCTTGGCAGCCAAGTACTCCTCCCTGTTACCACCCTTCTTCCATTCCCGGAGAAGCCTTCTTTTCTCCTTAACTGCGGCTTCTACACCCTCATCCCATCACCAAGTTACTTTATGTCTTGGTGGGCCTCTTGTCCAACTGCATATTGCATCGGTAACTCTCAAGAGGTTGTTATTAAGGGTTCTATACTGTTCATTAACGCCTCTATCTACGGCTCCCTGTTCAGCCACCACTCTCCTCATCTCACTACAAAAGGCATCCCTTTCTGATTGGTTTCCCAGCTTCCATATTTTCCTCCTAGGTACATATGTCCTCCTTCTCATCACTCGTTCCTTAAGCACGATGTCACAAATCAACAGTTTGTGCTGCTGCACACACTCCTTGCTTCCTATTACTTTAACATCCCTCACTAACCTCCTATCAACCCTCCTGACCAGAAAATAATCTATCTGACTACTATTTCCCTTGGACTCGTACGTAATCAACTGACTCATTCTTTTTCTAAAATGTGTGTTGCACACAATCATGTCCATAGCCTCCCCAAACTCGAATATTCTTTCCTTTTCCACATTCCTCACACCATATGCACATCCTCCATGGACTCCTTCATAACCTTGAGCTGCTTCACCCACATGGCCATTTAAATCCCCTCCCAGAACCACTACCTCATCATCGCCCATACCACTTACTACACGTATTAAATCATCCCAAAATCTATCCTTCTCTGCGTCTTCCAATCCTACCTGTGGAGCATATGCCGATATAACTGAAATCATTTTCCTACAAATCAAAATTTTCACTACTAATATCCTATCACTTACTCTCATAACATTCATAACATATTCCACCCATTTCTTCGCAACCAACACACCCACACCCCCATATCCATCAGTTCCCCCCTGCCAAAACAACTTATAGTAGCAATCCTTCCCAACAATCTTTCTGGCTGATCCACCCCTGTACTGGACTTCCTGCAAACATGCCACATCCACCCACCTCCTACTGAATGCCTCAACGACTTCCCCCGCTCTTCCCCTCAAACTTCCCACATTCCACGAACCCACCCTAAATAGGAAAATCCATTGCCACATGCAAGAGCAACAGCCCTACCATAAGTCTCTCCAGCCTTGGGTGGGCTACACAATCGCCCCCCCCTTTTTTTTTTTTTTTTGGTAAATACAGTAAAAGAACAGAGGAAGAAAAAACAAATGAATTAAAAAATAATCCATACACCACATTACAGGTGTCCTTCATTCATAAAAAATCTGTAACAGTTGGATTTGAACAGCTGTAGGTTGAAGTCTGGAGGGAAACCACTCTGGGGAAGCGAGTTCCAAAGAGATGCAGTTCGGGGAATAAAAGAATTCTAGTAGGCAGAAGTTCTGCAATATGCCAGTGTGACAGTCCAGTCATGAACACTACCAGATCCCTGTGTAGCGTGGGGAAAGGTGTGGAGAGGTGGCACAATGGATGCAACTTCTGAGCATTTGCTATAAAAGTACTGTATCTGTAAACTAATGCAAGGGAGGCAACATTCCTTTTTGCTTGTAGGGGAGGTAGTTCATTTGTAATAGCAGGGTTATTAATAATTCTAATACCTTTGTTCTGAAATTTGACCAGTTGTTTTAATGCAACCTTTCCACATCCATTGCACATGGGTGAGCAATATTCCAACTGAGAGCGCACATGACTCCCGTAAATTATAGCTGACTGCTCATCAGTGAAGAAGTTGCAGACTATGTACAATAATCTAAGTTTCCTTGAAGTGGTTTTAGCAAGTGATCTAAAATGAGAGGTCCAGCTGAGTGCATTGTTAAGTGAAACACCAAGAATTTCAGTACTTTTAGAGATAGAAATGTTACTGTAGTAACATTGAAGGTAATATAGGAATCAGGCGGTATCGATCAGTTTGTAAATTGTATATCTTTGGTTTTCCTAGTATTAAATGAGACAGTGTTATCTTGTCCTCATTCAGTGATCTTAGATAAGTCTTGATTTATGAAGATTGCTGTGTTGAGTTGTGAGTTAAAGATATTAAACTTAGTGAATGGGTGTTTAAGTGTGAATGAACTGTGAAGTGTTGAGTCATCTACATATGAATGAATGGGATTATGGGTGACACATGAGACAATTAATATGTTAATATGAATTAGGAATAGGGTTGGAGCCAGAACTGATTCTTGTGGTATGCCAGCATTACTCAATTGGAAATTGTATTTGTGGGAGAGGACTTAAATGGACATGTTGGTGAAGCAGCCCAAGGATATGAAGGAGTTCATTGGGGATGTGCATACGGTACAAGAAATGAGGAAGGGGAGAGCATACTTGAGGCTGGGGAGGCAATGAACATGATTGTGTGCGACACACATTTTAGGAAAAGAGAGAGTAGGTTGATTACATATGAGTCTGGAGGAAATAGCAGCCAGATAGTCTATTTCTTGGTCAAGAGGGCTGGTAGGAGGATAGTGAGGGATGTTAAAGTTATAGGGAGCGAGGACTGTGTGCTGCAACACAGGTTATTAATATGTGACATGGTGCTTAAAGAGCGAGTGATGAAAAGAGGACCTATGCACCTAGGAGGAAAATGTGGAAGTTGACAAACCAAGCAGTAAGGGGTGCCTTCTATAGCAAGATGAATAGAGTGGTGGCTGAACAGGGAGATGTTGATAGAAGTGTTAACCTGTGGATTGCGAGCCACAGCTCAGGCTGTGCTGGCTGTGCATCGCTGTTAACTACTTGACCTCTACGCAAACTTATGCATGGCGCTACGCAAAAACGGAGAAAGAGAGAGATTTTGTCTTTTTACCAGATGATGCCCTGGATGTTTATCTTCAAGTTTATAATAAACAAACAAACAAACAAAAAATATATATATATATATTTTAAAGATTCGCCACACTGGTGTGGCACGGGCTCGGGGTGGAGAGCCCGTCAGAGGGTGGCAGTAAGTAAACAAGGGGGCGTCCTCTGCATGGCGACAGAGGATGCTGGCGTGGGGGGGGCAGAGCCCATCCCCCCATAATAGCAAGGGGGCGTCCTCTGCATGGCGACAGAGGACGCTGGCGTGGGGGGGGGCAGAGAAATAATTTTTTCATTACTCCCCTACATAAACTTATACATGGCCCTATGCAAAGACAGAGAGAGAGATTATTATTATTGTTTTTTTTTTTTCACTAGATGATGCCCTGAATGTTTATCTTCAAGTTTATAATAATAATAATAAAAAAAAAAATCATTACTCCCCTACATAAACTTACACATGGCCCTACGCAAATACAGAGAGAGATTATTATTTTTTGGTTAGATGATGCCCTGGATGTTTATCTTCAAGTTTATAATAAAACTTAAAAAAAAAAAAAATTCTTCATTTTTTTGTGCACCACGGGGTGGGACAAAAAAAAGGTAATTGCGCAGTCCATGGGTTAACGAACAGTACAGAGCCCTCAAGAACAACCTCTTGAGAATTACTGATTCAGTGTGTGCATGGACAAGGGGCCCACCAATACATAAAGTAACTTGGTGGTGGGATGAAGGTGTAGAAGCCGCAGTAGAGGAGAAAAGAAGACTTTTCCGGGATTGGAGAAAGGGTGGTAGCAGAGAGGAATACTTGGCTGCCAAGCATAGGCTAGGAGAAAAGTTTACTGGGCAAAGTGTAAATACCAGAGACTTTTCTTTGACAACTTAAGTAGTGGGGAAAGGAAAAATATGATATTTAAGGTGGCAGATCTTAGGTGAACAGTATGTGAAAAATGATGAAGAACAAATATTGGCGAACAGTGGGGATATTAAAGATGCTTGGAGAGAGCACTACAACCGGTTGTTGAGTGAGGAGTTTGACTGGGACAGGGAAGGTTTGGAGCCAGCAGATCCACTGTTTGGCCCTAGGCCTTTGATTGACACAGTTACTGTGAGCATGGCAGTAGGTTGGATGCAGGTGAGGAAGGCAGCAGGTGTGTCTGGGTTGACTGCGGAAACGTTGAAAGCCTCAGGAGATATAGGAGTGGGGTTTGTCACTGATTTGA
The DNA here is from genome assembly GCA_018397915.1 of Birgus latro. Lineage (NCBI taxonomy): Eukaryota > Metazoa > Arthropoda > Malacostraca > Decapoda > Coenobitidae > Birgus > Birgus latro. The sequence continues at coordinate 24,575 of JAGKTI010011146.1, forward strand.
TAAATATGATTATATATAAGTGTGTTGCCCCAGATGATTGGATGAAGAGTGTAACTGTAAATGTGTAAGGGGAAGGGTGATGCCCCGGAAGGAGGAAATTATAGAGGCATAATGCTTTTGGACCAGATAATGAAGGTAAAGGAGAGAGTTCTAGAAGGTATGATTAGAGAAAGAGTGAATATGGATGAGATACAGTTTGGGTTTATACCAGACAAAGGGACCACTGATGCCATATTCATTGTTTGACAGCTTCAGGAAAAATATTTAGGAAAGAAAAGGTAACTGTTCTTTGTTTTTGTTGATTTGGAGAAGGCCTTTGACAGAGTCCTTAGAGAGGTGGTGAAGTGGGCATTTAGAAAGCTTGGGATCGAGGAGTGACTGGCTAGGGTATTTATGGCCATGTATGTGGGTGCCTGCTTCCAGGTAAAGGTGAGTGGAATTTAAAGTGATGAGTTTTCCGTGAATGTTGGTGTGCATCAGGTGTCAGTCTTGAGCCCCTTGTTGTTTGTTATGGTACTTGAAACCCTCTCACATGACTTCAGAAAGAGACTTCCATGGGAGATTTTGTGTGCTGATTTGGTGTTGATTGCAGAGAATGAAAGAGAGGCAGAGGAAAGATTTAGGAAGTGGAGAGAAGGTGTGGGACACAAGGGCTTAAGAGTAAGTGCAGATAAAACAAAAGTGATGGTATCTAGGGCTTGTGGTGGTACAGTACTGTCAAAGAAGAGCTGGAGTGGCCATGTTCGATTTGCCACAAGGGCATGGGATGTAATTCCATCTTGTTCAGTGTTTGAGATAAGTGGGTGCATAAGAGATGTAGTGGTACAGTTGTTCCTCCCCTAACACGGGTATTTGCTCCTACACCGACCCCACATTAGGCAAATATCGCGTTAGAGGAACTCTTGAAAACCTCTGTTACCTTCTGCTCCGCTGCCCAAATTCCACTTTTTCCCCCCTTGTGGTGTAAACTTTGTTAATACCCCCCTGCCCAATTTAAACCTCCTAAAAGCATTAATATGGTTATAAAAAATACATTAGGTCAAGACAGGACTTTTTTATTTATTATACTGTACCTTACGTGAAGAGAAGAGCAGACACACATTGCCGGAGATGAGGTTTAGGGGGAGAACACACACTAAAATCCATCAAAGTCTGTTTCACTAGCAGTACTCCAATCATCACTTTCCAGGTCCTCCATAGCTTCTTCATCCTGCTGTCGCCGGATATCCTTTTGCTGTAGACCAGCGGCTGCTTGTCTGGCAAAGTAACGAGTAATCAGTGACTGTTTACAGCGGTTTACTCAGTCAGCGTGCATACGATTGTAGGTGCTGACTGCATCAGCAATCTGCTTAATCATGTTGTAACCTCTTGCAAGGGAAGGGTGGCTGTCAAAGATGAACTCCTTGAGAGACTCAGCTCGACTCAGGATTTGACTTAAAACTGCACTGCTGGGTTCATCTGCTGGTCTGGCCCCCCTCTCTTCCTTTGCTGTTCCTTCTTCTCTTTGTCCCTGTCTTGCTCACCACGTCACAGCCCGCCTGGTTCAAATTACCCTGTTACGCTAACAGTGCTCACATTAGAATGTTTATTTCCTTCCACAAAATCGTGCCGCGTTAGAGCAATATCGCGCTACAGCAAATCGCATTGCAGGGGGAACACCTGTATTGGAGGTAGAGTGTGAGTTAATGCTGATGTCATGTGTGCGGTGTGTCGGGGAGAGCACATAGAAATTGGCAGGCATGAAAGGATTGAAGTTGCTGGTGAGTCTCTTGAGTGTGAGGAGGAGTTTTGATATTTGGGAGATATGTTTTGTGCTGGAGGTAGGGAGTGGTTGGAAGAAAATATTGGAGCTGTTGTCTCCCCTGACATTGAGAGGGCTCTCCCTCCAGGCTAAGGGATCCTTGTATGCGACTTGTGTTAGCAGTGTAATATTGTATGGTAGTGAGACCTGGGCAGTAAAGGAAGAGGATATTTGCAGGCTCAGACGTACAGAAATGGCATTGATTAGGTGGATGTGCAGTGTGTCCCTGAGTGCGAGACCTGGAGGGCTAGGTTTAAGATGGAGAAGTTGAGTGGTAGGATGGGACTGAAGTGTATTGGTGTTGTGATGAGGAGGGGTAAATTGAGATGGTTTGGATATTTGGAGAGGGTGGGGGATGATAATTGGGTGCAGAAAGTGAAAAGTGTTGATGTTAATGGTAGGGTAACTAGAGGTAGACTGAAAAAGACCTGGGGCCATGGTCATGGAGTGTGACCTCAGGGATAAGGGACTAAATAGGGAAGCTGCCAGAGATCGAGCAGCTTGGAGAGCTGCCACTAGGTGACAAAGGCTGATGCATGGATACATATTGGAGCCTTTAAAAACGAAAACGAAATTGGAATATACATCATCTACCTTTACTCTTATGTTTCTGTTGCTGAAATATGAGGAAATCAAAGGAACAAAAGAT